>JNBR01001533.1:0-19318 GCA_002081595.1 Achlya hypogyna | reverse complement strand
GCCGCCCAACTGTACTAGTTGGCGGCAGCCTTGCGACTTGGGCATCATTGCCGCCGTCAAGAAGAGGTACAGGTACCTCTTGGCGCACAAGCACGTCGAGTTTCTCGACAAGACGCCGGCCGAGCAGAAGAAGCTCGCGGTTGCCGTGGCCGCCGCGCGCGCTGGCACTTATGGTGTCGACCATGGCCGGCCACCGCACCTCATGGATGCAGCGACGATAATAGCGGATGCTTGGTCGGCTACTTCAGCCGCGACTATCAGCAACGCGTTTAAAAAAGCAGATATAGGTGTTGTGTATAGTGTAGGCGAGCCTCTTGTCGAAGAGGATATGGAGCACATAGTAGAGAGCTTTATTAACCGCATCGACGACGAGGAGTGGAGTGCATTCATGAGCTGTGACGACGCTAGCTCCATGGATCTTATCACTGCCATCATGGAGGAGATGCAATTAAATGAATAAAGATAGTTTACATGCCCAATATTAATATCGTGCTTGAGAAATAGTATTAGAATGGATGGGATGGATGCCAGACATGAATTCGAACTTACGGTCCTCGAACTTGATCCCGAGGTTACTGTATTGTGCCCGATCATGCATCATACACGAGCCGTGATGCTGATGAACCCTTTGCCTTTGGTATCCACTCTATTGGTGGCAATGCCTAAATAGGTGTTGGATCAGCCAGCGACCCATAGCGTATCGGTATCACCCAATTCAACGATCCAAGCATTCTGATATATCGTAGGGTTGACAACTCGCGGACACCTAGAACGATATTCAACAGCAGTTGACGAGAATCCAAATCATCGGATTGTCACGCACATTGACACGACGTTCAAGCTCAATCTACTTGGATACCCAGTCATCGTCTATGGCTACTCCGATATTGCTGGACACATGCACCTTCTGGCAATCGCTATCGTGTCACAGCGCCGAACTGAAGACATCGAGTGGTTCTTCGACGCATTAAAGACGACTTGTCGTCTGTACGCTGGCTTTAATCTTTGCCCACTGTTCATCATGGGCGACGCCGACGACGCTCGGTACAACGCCATCGCGTCGACACTTAGTGACGAAGATTCCACGGTCGTCTATCTCATGTGCTTTTTTCACCTTATGAAAGCCGTTCGTTATCGTCTCGGACAATCCGTACTCTTATTTCCATGTAGTGTCGCGACAAGATGCGTGGGCAACTCGCATGTAGTGGCGTATGGTCAGTCAAGATATCTACGACATGCATTTTGCTCAAGATGAAGGTCAGTTTGAAGCCGTGGTAGCACGGGCCGTCGGATCGTGGGGTATTAGAAGCTTTTAGCCAGTCGTCATTTTGAAATGGACGACTTATTTCTTCGATTACACACATTCGAAATTCAATAAAGTTGTCCATCCTGCGTCCCCGAGTCGGGCAAATGAGTGGTTTTCGGACGACTTGGGCTGTCGAAGTCGTCCGAAATCAACAAAATTCCAACTTTTCTATATATCAGTTCTATTATGGGAAAGAAGGGGCAAAAGCAGGTCGTCTGGACCCCAGCATGGACGCTGCTGTTCTCACTGAGATGGCGCGCCGCAATCCCTTCGACAAGCCGTTTGGCAACAAGACGCAGACATGGGACGAGGTCGTCCTGGCGATGATCTCCTTCAACGACAAGATCACTCGCCGCGCGGTCAATGACCACGTGGAGCAACTGCTGACCGACTACACGAAGAATCACCATCGCCTCGAAGCCGCCAGTGCCATCGCCGAGAGTGTCACTGAAATCGACAAGCTGCTCGAGGAGGTGTGAGAACTCCGCATGGCGGCCATCGAAGGCAAGGCAAAGACGCGTGAGGACATAGCGGTGAAGGTCGAAGCCGTCATTACCGCTGGCAAGCGCCTCTGCAGAGCAGCCGAAATTCGCGTGGCGGCGCGTCTCAAGGACAAGCCATCCAAGGCCATAGACGTGCCTCTATCGAAGAAGCAGAAGACGGAAGACGCGACGTCGGGAGACGATTCCGAGCCAATTCTCAAACCGTCGATTCCCGCTCTAGGTACCTGTCAAGCGTGCGACGAAGCCATAGACGGCTGTTGACATGCTCTTGGCATTCGAAGAACGCAAGCAGGTATTTGAAGAGCAGTGGTACCACAACGACTGCGAGCATAGGAAGGAACGACTTGATTTCGAAAGGCAAGAATTGCGCCTCCGTGAACAGGCCCAATCGGCGTTGCTTGAGCAGCAGAAACTTATGGCCAACACTATGGCTATGATCATGAATAAGCTTATGAATTAGTACGAATACATGTATTCATGGCACACACATGCCTGGGGGCATTTGAATTTACAGTAAGATGCAGAGGTGATCTAATTCAAACGGCAGTACAAGTCGCGACCGTTTTAGGTAGTCGCGGACACAGGTAAGTATACCACTCGAGCTACCTGCGGTTGGCAAGGAATGGAACGACGGACGTCCGGAAGGCATAGGATGTTTACACCGCACCGAGTCGCACTAGGTGAGTAGCGTCTAGATTCCACATGTGTTTAAACTGTCTTGGACAGTCCGTGTGGTGAACATTGACGGAAGTTTCTCTACAAGGGGTGTTCCAGATCTAAGTGTTTAACATGGCAGGTGTTTCGCTATATGACGTGTTGCAGATCCAAGGTTTGACTGTTCAAAACCGCACCAATTTCAAGTGCGTTAAACATGGAAGTAATCTTCGAGCTCGGGCGGCGAGAGACCAAAATACTTGCTGTTCACAATGCCCCGACGAACACATGTGATGCAGTTCGTCATCAAGACAGCCACTTTGTAGATAGACGCGACCGGGGACGTGCCAACTTGGAGCTTCTTCTTGTAGTCGACGAAAGGCCAGTAGCGAGTCACTTGGCCATAAGACCATTCCACGCTCACTCGAACTCTGCTCATGCTTCGATTTACAATCTTCTCGGCCTTGGTGATCTTAGCGGCACGGAATGGACTTGCAAACTGGGACGATCTACCATACGCAGGATCGTCATAGATTACATATTCGTTAAAACGTGTATCTCGGTCCAAGACCACATCTAGCTTCGATCGACGTAGGACCGTAATGTCATGAATTCTCCCCTCTACTGGCCCAAATAAATGGGCAATTATGCCGTCAGGCGTCACTATGGATTGGAACTTGATTCCTATACACGGACCGCTGGTTGGAGCCACCGCTCGGGCGACATACGCCACGCAGTGTTCCATCCACAAAAACCCATACATTTTTAATCTCTACTCCTTTCGCACGTATTGAGTCGGCGAATGTCTCGAGCGACTGCGCAATACGTCAAGGTACAACGTATCAGCGAAGGTGGACACGAGGAATTCAATCATGTACAAGAAAATGTGCAACTTTGTCGTAGAAGAGGACTGAGAGCAATACAAAGAACTGGAAGACGGTCTTGGACTTGTTTTGGCCGACACAGTTGTCCATGATCTGGAAGAGCACGGAGGGCATGACGTCGTACTCGTACGCGAGAGCGAGGTGGTAGCGCATGCGTAGGCTGCAGACGGCGTCGGCGTCTTTGCCCTGGCCACGCTCTTCGTAATATACGATTTTGTTAATGTTGCGCGAGATGTCGGTCGTCACAAAGTTGTGCAACATGAGGTTCGAGTTGTAGTAGTCCGCCGACGGCCGACTAACGCCGTAGCAGCTGAGGTCGAGCGGGTCCGAGCTGGCGCACAAACCATTCGAGCCACGCAAGAAAAAGATACCCCTTGATGTTCGACGAGTCGGTAATGGCGCACGTGGCCCCGTCGACGGCGCCGTGCATCTACTCGGCTTTCCTCATCTTGCCCTTGTAGATGTACATGGGCGCAAGGCTCTGGCCAGCAGCGTTGACACATCCCATGATGGACACATTTTCGCGGTCTTGCGACCGGACACTGTTGGCACGGAGTCCTATTGGGCAGATCAGACGCGGTGCGCGTCGGCCCTGGGCGCAGACGCCAGTCTCGTCACAGTTCCATACTGTGTCGGACGTGAATTTACAGATGATCTCGGCGAGGTTGGCGTGGTAGTACTCGACGTTCTGGAGCGTCGGCGACGTCTGGCGCTTGACCTCGAGAATTTGGCCCTTGCGCAGGCTGACGTCCTTGTGTCGCTCCAGAAAGCGCTCGATCCACTTGGGGTTCGGGAACGTCTCGGGTGGCTCCTTGCCTGCGGCGGCCGACATGTCGTGCATGATGAAGCGCAGCTCGGGGACCGAGACGCAGTTCCCCTGGCGCGCACGTACTAGGATCGTCTCCATGACGCCTGTTTCCATGCTCTTGGTGACGTACTTTGGTGGTCGGCCGCGGCCGCAGTCGACGGGCAGGACGCCACGGATGCGCAGTGACAGCGATGTTGGTGACTTGATGCCATGCAGCTCACATGCCGCGCGGAGCGAGAGCTTGTCTGTCCTCACGGACTTGATGGCAGCATCATATTTCTCGGCCATCGTCGGTGCGGTCATGTCCGGATACGCGAAATTGGGAAAAATCCGAAATGGATTTACATACTTTGTGCGGTCATAGCTACACCGTCCATTCGATTTCTGAAGCGGGAAAGGTACCAATCAAGAGCTCTAAGTTCAAGGATTCGCGCTACGATTTTTGGTTCGCTGTTGCGTGCACCGGTGAAGCGATTGGCGGAATTTTTGTTTTGCGTCATAAACACGCGCTGGGATACAAACATCAATATAAACAATGATTATCCAGATGTCCATCTTTATGTCGTGTCCATCTTTATGTCAGCCACGAATACCTCACCTCTGGACACTCCGCACGTGGAAAGATTCCTCATCTACTTTCAACGCCAATGGCTAGCCCGAGCTGGGTCAAGGTACCACCGTTGGCAGATACATATGTATATCACACAGACCGTAAGGGCCGCGGCAACGAATAACCCCAACGAGCAGTTCAACGCCGAGCTCAAGCTCGTCTGTCATTGGCTCCGGCTCATACTTGTCGACCTCATTGGCGAATTCATTGGCGTATGGCTTCTGCGTCCACCTGCTGGCGGCATGTCATTGATCAGGAACTGTTTTTCCTGGTTTGACTCTCGGTCGCCGGGTCTTGGTTTCTCGCGTCGTTCGTGTTCGTCGTCAACATTAAGCGCGATTTATTCGTGATCCCACTCCTGAGCAAGATGTACCCATACCCGCACCCATTTCTGCTCAGACGGATAAAAACAGTCCAACTCCTCCAGCCCCGTGTCACAGCGTCGAGCCCGAGTGGTGCAGCCTGAAGAGCCTACTGTTCGTCGAGTGCGTCGTCCCCAGCCGCGCGTCTCGCGCCCTGGAAGTGGACTACAGTGACGGATGAAATACAACGACATGCTGCTCACGCATGATTGGTCAGGAGCTATGTGTCTCAACGGTATGAGCCATTGTAATTTTTAATAACCTTCCAGTAGTTGTGTGGTGCGATTGGGGTGTGCGGTAGAGGTTTTACCGGTAAATCCGGCAACCTGAGTTCAATTTCCATCCCGTTCAATTTTTAATTTACATGGACGCGTTTTTTCGTCTTCACGGCATAAACGCAATGATAGCCTGCTAAGACAAGTAGCCGTCCGAGTTGCTGTACGAGTTGCGGGCGTGCACGTCGCAACGTCCGAGTAGTCGCACAGGTTGAGGTCGACGGCGGCGTCCGAGTTGTCGTACGAGTTGTAGTACGCGTTGGGGTCGACGGCGGCGGCGTCCGAGTTGTCGTACGTGTCGCACCGGTTGAGGTCGACGGCGGTGACCGAGGTATCGTACGAGTCATACAGGTTAAGGTCTACGGCGGCGACCGAGTTGTCGTACGAGTTGAGCTCGATGGTGTCGTTCGAGTTGTCCTACGAGTCGCACAGGTTGAGGTCGACGGCGGCGTCCGAGTTGGCGTACGAGTTCAGGTCGACGGCGGTGTCCGAGTTGGCGTACGAGCAAGATGCACGTCATAGCGGTGTCGTCGGGCGTGGCGGCGCTATTCCCATTAAACTATTCTTTTTGTTTTATATTATGAGATACCCATATTGTCGTATTGTACCCTTTTTGCATATATTTCGCGATTAAGGCATAAATATCACGTGTTCATACAAGTGTATACGACCAACTACTCGATTCACTCGCGCAAAATGCAATTTATTACTTGCGAGGGATAGCCTTTTCGAAACTACTTTTAATGATTGACCTCGATATTTCATCCCAAGCTTGTATAGCGCGTTGAATGGTAGCTCGTCGTTTTTGAGCCGCTGTGATATGCACTGTTGCGTCTTCAATCCAGAGGCGCCTGAGTTTAGCCTTGAATACCCCCATGACCCCGACGTCAAGGGGCTGAGCAACCGAGGTACAGTTGGGGGGCAACGCAACGATTTCGGATTCCACGTTTGTCCACATATAGTCGTAACTTGAGTCGCTAACATGCGCCTTGAAGTTGTCAACCAGAAGCACCGACCCTGGCTCGAGATTGGGCCTAGATTAAATTAAATACACACCTAAAGAAACAACGCAGTACTCAATGATGCGCTTAAGATATAAATCCCAGCCTCTTGTGTCCATCCAGGCCCGCTTTTAGACAATATAGGCATGCTCTTTGGGGTACGTCTCCAATTCTTTCTCGTCGATAACACCTCCGACGCTCCCCCGAATAATAAACATTATAGGTAGTTTTTCACCTAGTCGACTATTAGAGGTGGAGATATATAGAACGTACCATTGCTTCGAGCAGCTAATACAGCTGTGAGGCGCATAGAATTCTTCTCTGCAGCCTCAATCACGGCTGGAGTACCTCGTGCAGAGTAGGCGTACTTCGGAGGATAATCATAGTATATTCCTGTCTCGTCCGCATTCACAATAGAATCGGACGGGACGTCTGCAAAGCAGCTCCAAAATTCCATGGCAAATGCCTCCTTTTTACCCTCAAGCTCCTCCTCCGCTAGTTTCTTCGACGTGGCTCTTTTACGCGAAAAGCCATATCAATAGATAAACTCGCGGAGAAGTCGCAAGAGGGAATCCGGCGCCTTTGTTGCCACGTAGTTTTGAAGCCACTCAGGCTCCTCAAGTTTAATAAACTCAATAAGACGTGACACGGTCACAGCCCGAGAAGCCCTGCAGAGGTCTTTAATATACGTCAATAGACCCTATCACGCACATTAATTCGTGTTATTTATTATGTACAACCTGGGAAAATGGAATCGATGAAGGTCGCCCGCCACCGTGGCGCCGGCGACGCGACAGGGCAACTCCGAGGGAGCGAAGGGAGGGCTCCAAGGAGAGCCACGTCTTGAGCGTTGACTCTGGAATACCGTCAGCCTCATGAAAGGCCGCAATGGATAATCCGGCGCGGTGAAAGTCATCGAGTACTTCAATCTTCTTGCGAAGGGTGTACGAGTTGCGCGTGCGCCGCAAAGCAGAAGGCATTAGATTTCAATTTAATTTACTCAATAAAAACGGGCGCATTTGGCATCCTTGCTTGCAATCTCCACCCCCCATTTCCCTCCAATAGAGTTTGGCGATCCTCCTTCGCCCACCAGATTTCGCCAATCATTTCGGAATACGTGGGTCTAAAATCATTATACTCTTTCCGGATCCACCCATTGAACAGGCAAGCCTTGGCGCTTGGCTTGCTTGTAGATCATGCTACGGGAATTGTTTGCTCGACAAAGATTGGTGTTGATCGGCATGGCTACTCGGCGTATATATAATTTGGCAATGTCTTACCATAATGATCTATAAATTTGAAGGAAAAAATCGTATTTATTAGATCAGAATAAAGTTGGTTTTAAAAATTTCTGAATAATAAATAATGCTTCTCATCACAGCTCGTTCCTTTCTATAGATGCTATAGCTCGCATGATATGCCTTCTAATAGGAAGCTATCTTCTTTGTATTACGCTCCAAGTACTTGCGCCTTTCTCTTGTAATTGATTCTGGGTCCTTGACGTAGGCATTGTGGTTGTAAGTACTGCGGGTCATTGTTTGTAGTCAAGTTTACATATCATATACCTATTTTGTATAAGCAACTCTCTGACAACTCTGGACGGATACCGGTTTAGCGGTTTATATACTATTGGAGTCAGTCATTAACTGAGGGAGTCTATTCTTGCCGTGACCCCTTAGAAGTCTTATATCAAGGGAGACTCTTCAGCTAATCTTGTGTTGATGGGGACTTCTAAACCAAGCACACCCCTCAAATTACGCGATGACCATGCTACCTCCGGTTGAAATCAAGATCAAGACAGATAAATTTGACAAGACCATCGAGACTCGAATGGGTTGGTTTTTGTTACCACAGTCCGCGAATACGACGTCCGATTGCCAGGCGTTGGACGTCGGTATTATGGGACCATTCAAGGCAAAGCTTCGCCGCCTTTGGCTACACAATTTAGGGGTTTCCGCGACGATCGACAGCGCGATCAAGGCACGGGGTAGAATAGCTACAGAAGCTGTGATCCGTTCATTTGAGAAAGAACTTCTTCGCGTGCAGTTAGACTGCTTGACCACATGGGTTAAGCACAACGAGTTATATACTTCACATCCTTGATTCTCCCGCACCTTCAACTGTCTGAACAGCACTAGCAAAAAGAAAAAGTCAAATTCGTTGCTAAAAGAAGTCTCCTTGAGAGACTTGCTTTATAAGGTTGCCACCTTATCAACCTATCCAACAGAGCAGGAGCAATTTGCGATGAGGGTTCGAGATATAAAAAGCCGAAAACCCTTGAAGTGCCGTTGTATATACCAGATCCGGCACAGAGACGTACCATTGACTGTCAGATTCGGGACATAAGAATACCCTTTACTGTTAAAACCTGGATGTAAGAGGGGACTTTACTGCCGGATCTGGAATGTAAGATGCTCTAGCGCGGGATGCGGGACGAATTGGGTGTCTTGTTGAAAGCGGCCGCGTCAAAGTCTTGATATTTGCTTGGCTTGTGATGTTAAAGTGATGCTGCTGCCAGTCCATCCCTGAGTTTGTATAGAAGGTAAAAAGACCCCTTTATCTCATGTAATTGTAAGGTAAAGAGGGGCACAGATTGTGCTGCCAACAATCTAATATCGATCGCTACGCGTATTTCCTGTATAGTTGTGTGCACACATAGACATATGCCACGATATTCAATTCATGGTCGATGCATGTTTGCGCTTGGAGGGGAAACTGCGTCTCATTATCCAAACACCACAGGCCCTACGCGATATTCAGAAACTCGTAGTAGCTAGTTTTATAACTGAAATCAGTGTATGGTTCTTTCACGAAGATAGTATGATATGTGGTTCTTTCTGTGCGAAACGTATTCTAGCCAAGACTGGGGAGTCGGCCGCTATCGTTTGACAACGGTCTTGGCTGTTAAACGCAAGTGTACTAGTTTCGTTTCACCATCGCTTCTCTATCAGTGCTAACCTTGCAATAGGTGAAAAATTGCCCATTATGTTTATCATGAAGCAAAACCCGGCGGCACATATGAAGAAAATGAACTTAATTCGTCCCAAGCCCACACCAATGCATCGTCCAAGTTTATGCTGGGATAGACGACGGGGTTGAGCGCTTTACATGCACGGCACACTGCTGTAAGTTATGTTTGAATAACACTTTGCTCATAGAGCTTAGGCATAACGTGCGATCTAGATCCGTTGTGCTTCTAGACAACTTTTATAGGCGCGTTACTGATGTCATCTATCGAGCATTTGACGCTGTACTAGCGTGCAAGCTATGTGCCACTCCGGCCTACTGCACTTCTGTAATTTGTCATTGGACGTCGGAGTGATGGGGCCCTTTAAGGCTACCCTCCGTCGGCTCTGGCTTCACGAGGGTGATGATACTCAAGATACAGGAGCACAGAAACGTCGTTGTGCGATACACCGCGCGATTCAAGCATGGTCCGCGATATCTGAAGACACCGTCCGGAAGAGTTTTGATAAGGCCATCCCCAAGCCGTTGATAATTCATATTCGATGCGCATTTACACAAGGCCTTGTATTGTTTTAGGCACTATAACATTAGTCATGGTACATATTTATACTCTAGCAGGATGCATACATGGATCACTTGCTCTTAAGTTTTATCAAATGACACGCTAAAGTCTGCGTACACAAGCAGCTACACCTTGCTCTTATTAAGTGCACATGAGCTACATGCTCCGCGGCGACCTCACCATGAAGGAAATCATACTGCTCGAAAAGGCGGCAACGGCCCCCTAGTTGTAGCTACGTAGTACACTAATAACACATCGCCACTGGTGAACCTTAAGCCAGTGTGCACCGAGCATATAACGGTGACTCCACGGTGCTCTCGAGCGTGTGATCTGCCTACTTGATATAAGCAAACTATTTCATACATTCCTCAGCCATACGCGCAACCGTCCTCCGCCTGCTGCCTCTCTTACAGTCCGCAACACCATATATTGACCGAGCCCAGTTTAGATTGATTCGTGGAGGTGAAGTGGATATATTTTCTGAACACACACAACACGATTACATATGAGCAAATCTGATACATAGTAATATTACAGAACCATTACGTGTCGCCAGAATCAGAAAAGCAGCGCCATCTGACTCGCTGTCGCTCTCGTAATCGGAGCATGTGGTGTCATCGGTCGCGCTGACGCAGCGATGCAAGACGAGGAGTCGCGCCTCCGGTTGCAGATGTAGCCGTGGATAATCGGCGTCAGGTTCGGGAACGCTGTTGTTGGCGAGTCTTGAAGAGAGGAAACATCGTGCAGAGCTGTAAAGCCCCCCACCTCGCCTTTGATGATTGCCCAGACCGTTTTGATCGGCTGGAGCTCGCTGCGGTGGGGCGGCATGTACAAGATGAAATGACCAGAGGCTTAGGCCAAATAAACCACACTGGGGGGGTACATGGTGGGCCATATAACCCTTCAGGTATGTCCACAGCATTGTCTTATTAGCCACAGGCACGGACTCACAATATTTTGCGTTGTCCATAGTAATGGTCGCACTATCAACTCTAAGATGATATGTCCAAGAGTCTCTAGAACCAATTCTCAAAGTATGTACCATTAATCATACCATGATAATCATGTGTGCCACCAAGTGCAAGCCAATACCAGTGCCCTTCTTCCCGCACTTAAATCCTAGTCGCTTGACGAAGCGCTGCGTTGCACGAAGGGCCGCAGCGACAGCCTTGGACGACTACCGGTCAACTTGCATGTGTCCTTCGGCTTCAAGGAAGCCGAGGACGCCAAGGCGATAGTTTCCGAGGGAGCCTTGAACTTGTTTGGCTGGCTCCGCAGAACCAGTTCGAGGAAGAGTATCGATACGCCCCCTCGCTCACTTGGTACAAGCGTGTTGCGAGTCGTACGGCTCCGCGCCAACGCCCGTGCTCTCTGAGCCTGCTGCGATGCTTGTGGCGATCCCGGATCCTGCCGTTCGGCACGTTTAGCTACGTTTCCACACCAGGCCTAACCCCCGACACTTCGCATCGCTCTTTCCCACCGTTGGTCCACGGGGTCGATTTTGAAGTTTCCTCCAGGCCTCGAAAGGAATCTTTCCCACGACCACCAAGAAGCCCTTCGCAATTCATGCAATGGGGTATTAGAGACGATCCCTTTTGCCCAACACAACAACAGTGACTTCGTTTGTGGTGCAACGCGAAAATGCCGTGAGACAGATGACGCTCACAACGGCTAGCTGCGCCCTGCGCGCAAGCAAATGACAAAAAGATGCTTTCATATTTTATGATAGCCCTCGACCCTGCAATGTACTTTTACATCCAGGAAGCCTGGGGCTCGGTACTTTGTACTGTTTATAGATGATTTTACTCGCTAAGTGTTGCATTCGCAAAGACTGTTTCAGGCTCTAAAGTCACATGCACCGAAAGCGGCTTTGTTAATGCTTAAGTTATGCACCTACGGCTCGAAATGCTCGCTGCGGCGGTACCAGCAACCATCAAGCCCCCACTGCAACTGACGCTTGACGGCTACAGGGGGGCACTTCTGTACTGAGATAGTGTCCAAGGCTTCTGAGCTTCCAAACATAGCACTCTGCCTCCCGCCAAATGCAATACTCCCCTCGACGTTGTCGTCTTCGGGCCACTCAAGAAACACATCAATGAGACCATTTTCGACTACATGGTCAAGTCAAACACATACACACTTACAAAGCCTAGGTATTGCAGCATGCGTCAAAATGTTGGCAAACCATTACCCAAGAAAATGCAACTAACGGGTTCCGTGCTTGTGGGTTGTTCCCATTCCACAAACTACGGATGCTAGCCCGACTCACCCATTTGCAAGAGGGGGGCGCCAAGCCCCCCGAGGGCCACTCTTTAGACTGGCTTCGACACAAAAAGAAGATTCATGAGGAAGGGCTTACGTTGCCTCCGTTGCCCCAGAAGCCTGTGCGCAAGCGCAAAACGGTCGACACTTGGAATGAGCTCAAGTCAAGTGCACAAATATTTGAATCTCTTGCTGCTCGACATGCTTAAAAGCAGGTCATGGAGCTGAAAAGCACTGCCAGGCCAGGGCCTTCGCCACGACAAGTACAGCCGTATCAGATAGTGTCGCGACAGTGGCTCCTGTTCAAGCAGTTAAAAGAAGATGAAGGCGAAGCCAAGATGCGCTTCGACGCCGGCGCTTGATGCGTATTCGGGCAGTGTTACGCGACGAGCCAGGAGAAAATCCGGGAAAGAAACGGTCTTGGTTGCCGCATCTTGCTTTTCTTCGTATATAAGGACGCTGAGCTTGTGTTCAATGGTCGTATTAAACCTCTAGTACTTGCTGATTCGGCCGCTCGGCTGCGATGCATCCGCATCTGGTGTTGACATCGGTGTACGGCAGTACAACACCCACGCATAGTTCTGCAATAAGCCATAGATAGCCTGCAATGCTCGTAGTTTATGTTTTCGATCATGCTAATTTACCTATCCAACATAGGCATAAAAGTGATTTGACGTACATCGACGACAATTTGACTCAAAACTATATATGCAAGAATACGGTAGTCTAAACTGAAACATTTGACGGAAAAACCTGCGAAGCAAGTGTTGACTCATAGGCAGTGTTGTAAAGCAGCACAGGGACGAGTTGTCGTCAGCAAATGCATGTTTACTCGGCATTTATACATTCCCATCATTTTATAAGGAAAATACGGCAAAACAAATTCAATACTCCGCGTTATAAGCGCTGCCAAGTTTTTCCTTCACCATGAGCTCTTGGGCGTCGTGTTCAAGTGCATTAGGCTTCGACGAATTTTGGGTTCTCACGCAGAAACAGGCCAGAGCATAAGTGCTGGCGAATAAGTACCCCACCGCATTCCGAGGATTTAAGGTCGCGATTGCTTGATGCACAGTGCCTCTGCGGAACGTTCTCTCTGCTACCGCTAACGGAGCTATTGCAGTTGCCTGCTTCGGGTTCTATGTCTTTAAATAATTGGGTTTGGCAGGTTGGTGGACGAAGGGAGTGCACCCTGGGCGCGGAGTTGGTACCTGCTTGTAGCAGACACCTCGTCTAGCTCCGACACACCTTGTTGCTGCGACAGCGGCTCCGTTGCGTGTTTAGGGATTAACAGATTTTTTCGTAACCGCCTTTAGCCCGACTTTGGATCCACAAGGAACACCACCACCGGCGACCACGGTTAATGCGATGGCCAACCAGGGTAGGCCCCAAAGACGGCGCCTACGTCACTTTGGACACTATGTTTCCCAGTGAGCAAGCCCAACGCCGCCAAAAGAAGCCCCAATAAGTAATGCAGCGTCAATTAAACTTCTAAAGACAATATCCAAGTTGGATCGTTTGCACAACCAGCACAGCTTTGAGACGTAAGTAGTGGTACGCAATCACTACATAATTCCACGGTCAATTCCCCAACCTCGTCTACCACAGCGCACGTGAACGACATTCTTGGTAGAGGATAGGCGTATTAGTCCTTTAACGAGCACGGAAAGAAACGAAACAATGTTGGTGTTTGACAGGCTGCAGGATGCAGGGTGAAATTCAACCAAATTTTGACCATCGCGGAGCTGGGTCCATCATGAACTTTGAAGCCGTCGTCAGCATCCGGTACATTCCTGGCCGCAGTTTTGCTATATACTTAACGAGTTCCTAAAATTATTTCGCGTAGCTCGTCCTTTTTCCATCTATGAAGCTACCAGCGCCACCGTCGCGCACTCTGGAGTACGTGCACACCTCGTACATAGTACAGGGTTGCCGCACGCAAGAGCATGGTGGTCCCGTTGGCTTCTGTCGAGACAACGAGTGTTGCGCCGCCAGCCACGTGCCAAGAAATCATATTAAATACGCACCTAAGCCTTATGCACTATGTTAATCATGGATTTGACGTATTTTGAACTCGATTGCGCCAAATACACGCCACCGCATTTGACACTCCATATATTTTGTGCAATAGAGTGAACCTCAAAGCTAGTGATCAATCGGAATTGCACTGCGGCGTTGGTGGGGGGAGGAGCTCATGTCGGTGGCGCAGTTGTACGTGAAGATCAGCAGCAGGACCTCAGCAAACAGTTTCGGGACGACTTGGAAATACCCCGCCGCCCAGCCATCAGACCCGGGGGACTTCGAGGCATCCATGGTTTCGAGGGCGGACGTGAGTTCGACGACCGTGAGAGGACGGTCGAGCTCCTCACACTGCTCCGCTGTCAATCGCCTCGATACCATTCGCAGCACTGCACGACGGCGTGTACGGTTTGGCGGAGGTTGGTCCCGGGTAGATGTCATGAGACGCCTCCAGTGGGCGGTGAAGGTCGACTGCACCGTTGGTGCATCGTTGGTGACGTGGCCGTCCACGAGCACGGACGAAATTGGGACCTTGGTGCCGTGGGGACGCCGAAAGAAGTGCCGACTACCCCGCTCGTTCGTATTTGCGTGAAAGTCATATTACGTGTCCATCGCATATTGGCGGTGCTCCCTCGTGGCGGTGTCCAGTGCGAGCTGGGCTGCTAGAACGGCGGCTGCATGGTCGCCGGACCACTCGTGGGTGCTCTTGGCAACGGCGAGCTTCACCCGTAAGTGGTGCAGTGTCGCCTTCGTGTCGTGGAGGAGCCGCCGATGGCACTGCTGTAGCCGCGCCTTCATGCGCTTGAGCCACCCGTACCACATCGCACTGATGTTGGCGGTGGGAGTGGTCGCAGTGGTCATCTGGACGAGTAGTGCCTCGGCCTCGGCCGTGATTGCGGTCAAGATGAGAGGGCCCGCGAGCAGCACGCGGGCAGCGTACCTTCCTCGAACACCAGGGAGTGTGCATCGATGGAGTTGCACATTGCGGCGTCGTCGTGCCCGGCGTGCAAGCTCTCGACCATGCTTTGAACGGGCGCACCAAGGTCGCTGTAGAGCCACAAAGCTCTCAGCGAGTCAGGTGACGGACACCGAGAGCCCTGGTGGACTCCAATGACGACGACGGAGGAGCTTGTGGACGAGGCCACGGCGGCGTCAGAGTTGTAGATCAGCGGTGCAAACACCGCGAGCATCACCCATTAGATGGCCATGGCCATCTCGAGCTCTAGGCAGGTGATGTGGACTCGTCATCCATTTCGTTCGACGCCGTCATGGTGTTCAGGTCGGCCGTGGACGCGGCAGACTCAAATAGAGTCGCCACCGAGGCCACCGAGATTGTGGATCCAAACGCCGTAGAGGTCAGAGCGTCAAACGACTCGGAGCCACCGCGCGTGGCACGCAAGCACCGTTGCAACAGACGCTGGCGCACATAGTAGTCGAAGAGAGGTCGATCTTCGACAAAGAGGGCTTGCAGCTGCAGCCCAAAGTCGATCGGGTAGCGTTGGAGATGGGTGCAGAGGGTGTCCACACGTCCGGCAGCTACCAAACTCGACAGATTGAACTGTCGGGAGGCTGCGATGGCCAGCACGGCGGTGTGTTGCAGAGGAGTGACCTGTGTCTTGGCGTCGAGCTCGTCGAGTTCGGCCAGTATCCCATCGAGCGACACCACGACAGCGGCCGGGGTGCCTCCATCAAGTGCCACGAACGTATCGTGCTCGCCGGTCGTAGGTGCTTCACCATCCTTGCGTTGGACCACAGGAACAACGGTGCGAAAGGTAGTTGTGCCGTGCTTGCTCACCACGGTCGAAGCGGAGAGCTCGACGTGGTCGTCAAGAACGGCGAAGAGTTTGGGTCATGCCCATGGTCGGTCGTGGTCGACCACAGTAGCCGGTGCGGACGATGGTCCCGACTTCAAGGCCCGAGTGACGCGTTTTGGCTGCGGGGTGACAAAGTCGGTATCGGTGGTGGCTCCACCACGCGCCTTTTTGGCTGGCTTGGGGGCTGATGGTGCTGGGTTGCGTGCCATGGCTGGCTTGGACAAACTCATGGGGGATGCCACTAACCCATACAAGCGAGCCAGAGCATCCAGGTCGATGCCCGCGAGGTGCTTATCCTTGAATAGGTACCCCTTGGCGTAGCAACGCAGACGACGCCCGCAAAAAGAAGAATTCTTCGACGGTCCGCCCGTCCCGAAAAGGTGTTGTGGGCACCAGGGTGCCAAGGAAGTGGAGTCGGTAGCAGGCGTCGGCGAGGCCGGTCGTGCTGGACACGCACGTGTAGTTGCCCCACATAACGTAGGCTCTAAACGAGCAAGGAGGTTATACAGGAGACGTTCCTCAGCGCTACACAGAGGTCCCGACGGGAGTTCTTGGTAGAACCCGTCAAGAACGTGTGGTATCGCCATTGGAAATGACTCGATGGAGGGTTCCTTAGGACTCATACGGCCGACGCGCATTCGGAAGACTTGGCCTTGAAGTCCTTCCAATGTAGTGGCTGTCGCGACACCCCAACGAATCACGGAGTTGGGGATGTCGCGCTCGCACTTAATGAAGTCGGCCATATGTCTGACAACCGAGGGCTGACGATTGTCGTGCAGAATCGACTTGATGGCTATAGAGGGGTCGATGGCCTTGGTGTGTGGGTCTCCATGTGAAGCCAGTCCACAACGTCGCGCTGGGAGTGTCGTTGCAACGGTACAGTGTCCTCAAATGTGAGGGACCTTCCGCGTGTTTGCGTTGGAGTGGCGCAAGGTCCGTCATTGACGGTCGGTGCAATCCCACGTCGTGTTTGGTCACTTCCATGGTGGTGCCGATGCTGGGCCCAGAACACCGCGGGATCGGGCTGGCGCGTGTCAGGTGAAGTGACTCTTATGGGTACAGCGGAACGTGGCGGGGACGGAACGTCCGAAGACGACATCGACGCGGCTTCCGACGAAGCGGCACGTGCATCGCGCGTATCTTCCACGGTGTTGGCTTGGCCGTGGTCGTGTAGGGGCGTGGCGGTCGGCGTGGCGACGACGGGAAGCGTGCCACGTGACAGTATCGATACCCGTGGTGAGGGTGGATTCGAGCTGGAAGGCGACAAAAACGAGTTGCGTGAAAATCTGCCGGCGTCACATCCATCTCAACATCCCAGTTAGACACATGGTACCGACGTCCGACGTCGGTGGAGCGGCAGCGGGCGTGCGGCGATGTGTGGCGGGGGTGGCGGCGGCGAAGTTTGTGCGGGTGGACACTATTGATCGTGGGTACAGTGGTACTGCACAGAACGAAGGACACGGAGAACTGACCGTGTGGCGCAGCGTCAAATGGGTGTCATATTACTACGTTATGAATCTAGTGCTACTTATGTTGTCCGAGGGCGCAACCCTTTCTCCAGTCCGTAGCGAGTAGCTTAGGAATGGGTGGCACTGTGTGTGGGTTGGGGAAATAAATATGGTGGGTACAACTGCCACAGCAGGCATGCCTACGCAGCGCTAGGTGTTGGCTGCAGTTGCAACACGTAGGGATACTTGGCTCGCAGTGGTAGATACGAAGTTTGCCACCGCAATACGTTCACGACGCGCATGGCAGAGCGACGAACAGGGCAGTGGATGAGTTTTAGCATTGGCGACCGTGTGGCGCAATGGATAGCGCATCTGACTTCTAATCAGGGGGTTGTGGGTTCGAGTCCCATCACGGTCGACGCGATGGCCTTTTGTAAAGGCGGAAGAAAAAGCAAGAAGCAGAACCTTGTTGACATCTGCACATAAATGTGAATCACTGGGGAAATGCCAATGCGAGCACTGTTCCAAAGCAAACACAACATGACCTTATTTTTACAGATGGAGGAAAGGCCAATACAAAGTCGGGACCATTTTTTCCACCAGTAATGGGATGTTGAGAAAATGTAACATTTAAATTCAGCGCAATGCACGGTGTTTAATACATTGGCATTTCAATGCAGCCAATCAAATAGAGAGATAGGACGCAGTCTTCATTTCCCGCCTGTCATGCCGTCCACCATTCCTTCCGCAGCATGCTGCGGCAAAGGATGCTTGGCTGCGCAGCCGGAACACCGCCAGCACCCTCACGACTCCCTGGTCGCTCTTTCAGCTGACCATCGGACAACGACCATCCTCACGATGTTGGCCATTGGCGTCGGCATGGCGCCGGCGGTGGACAACATGAGCACCCAGCTCCTATGCGACTTGCCCTACATCGGCACCGTCGGCCAGGTGCTCGGTATCTCTAAGGTCAAATTCCAGCGCGTCCGCAAGTGGGCCCTGTTGTCCCTCTTGCCTGACACCCACGGCAACACGGGCAACATCAATACCACCAATGTCAACTCGGGCCTTATCATCAGTTGGTCTAAGGACCTCGCACGCGAGATCAAGCGAGATCATTCCCATGGCAGCGCGCCGGAAGGTGAAGGACGGCCCCTCGACCTGCGTGCCGTACGCCAATGTCGCCGCGTCGTATACGAAGAAGGCCTACACATTACTCACTGCCTACTTGACGTGGAAGAAACTGCTCTGGGCTGGTGCCATTTACACCAATATCTCTGAAGTGCATTCTATAAAGGTTCGACTTGTGCGAATGATTGTACGCTCGACCAAATTGTCATCGTGATGGACTACTCTCAAAATCGTACAGTTCCCAACAAACCTGAGAAATCTTCGCAGGGTATTCATTTCAGTGTCATTATTTGGCATATATTTTGGGAACGAGAAGCACCACTACAAATATGTTTACTCTGAAAGGGTAGGGGTAAAGGAAGTAACGTGGTAGTTTCAAAGATCTATGACTTTTTGGATTTCAAAAACTTATTGGTATGGTCGAGTTCCCCTACCAAAACTCTTGTCATTTACTGTGATAATTGTGGCGAACTAAATAAGAACAACACTGTACTTTAATTTGCGGCTCTATTGACACACTGCGGGTTCTTTAGAGAAGTCCTGGTCAAGTTTTTGGTGAAAGGTCACACGAAAAATGCATGTGATCGAGGTTTTGCGCACGTCAAGAAGTTTTACGTCATACAGGGGGCCTTCAGGGTAGTCATCGAGCTCGTCACTCTCAATCGTGCCACCAGGGCATACCTTGACGATAATCATAATCGGCAATTTTGACCCT
>JNBR01001532.1:0-17774 GCA_002081595.1 Achlya hypogyna | reverse complement strand
CAGTCGTGCCAAAGTGTGCGCATCGAGAGCTCTCCGTTGATACCCATATTGGATAGCATCGTCAGTGGCACGCTTATGCATCGTGACAAGCTTTTACATGCTGCCCAGCTTATGCATCGTGAGAAGCTTTTGTTCAGAGTCAAATCAAAGTAAAGTTTGATAGATGTTTCCGCACCACCATCAGCAGCAATCAATGCCAGTATTCAATTTTAAGGGTAGTCGGTGGACTATAGGTCACAATTACTTGGCGCACACGACTCGAACAGTCCCGATTTATTACACTATGGAATTGAAATCTCACGCAGAAATCTATTCATAAAAAAATACAGAGACTATAAAGCAGCAAGCAGTTCCTTGCACCTGTAAAGGAAGTCATCGTCCGCGCTGACGTCTTTGGCAATGCTCAACGTCTCAAGGGTTTGTAGCAGCGAGGTTTCAAGGCATGAAAAATGCCTTGAGGATGTCGTTCGTGAAGCATGGGCTAGGCAGGGCAAGACCACACTGTTTAAATCCGATCTTGATCGTGTCTATTGGAAGTGCGTCCCACGCGTCATGTACACTCGCATAGCAAGCTGGGCTCGGTTAGGCGGCTTGAGGGCAAATGACGTCGCTGGCGAGTGGTTCATGACTTGGGCGCGGAGGTTGTCGATCCACTTGCTGCGAACACGGTTCTTCAACATGTGATTCCAAACGACGTCGACCGGGTGCGAAGTCCACGTGTCTCCTGTCGGCACGCGATGGAGGATCACGTTAACTGTTTCGGCGTGCGCCAAGATGACCGGCGACGACTAACAAAAGTAATCCCACATGAGTAGGACCTTCTGGTCAACGATCGTGCAGTTGCCAAAGTGGAACTTGAGGACCGCGCGAGATAGCGCGCCGTCGCACCAAGCCGTCCGGTTGCCATAGATGACGGCACCTTTGTTTGCTTCGATGCCTTTGATTTCCTCCAAGACCTTCACGTCGCTCTTGCAGATTCTCGATGCTAGCCTCAGCTATGTGGGACTTAAGTGCTTTCAGAACGAGGAACATGAAATATTTGGATCCTTCCGAATCACTAAGAAGTTTTGCTGTGGTAAGGTCCTTCGCCGATCAGCCACATTTAACCCACACAACGAGCGCACCAATGTGATCAACTGTCTTTTTTCGAACGTATTCGAAATTTATCCCTACGAAACAATGCATCAATATGTTGTGTATAGCACTAACTGTCTGATCGGCGTTAATGATTTCTGTGATAAGAGACCGGTAGCGTAAATTGCGTCCTGCAACTCCTTGAGCTTAGCGTCGCGACGCGGCTCGCGAGACCATGTCCCATACAGAAGCACTCGAGCCTCGAATGCACCACACTGAAGCCAACTTAAAAAGTCATTGTCCGACGCGACCTCGATTGCCTGAGTTGAACCATGCGCTGTACGACATGGACACACTCACTGCGCAGCTCGATAATCGATATCTCGATCCGCACTTCGGCCGCGTTAGGCAGCACTTCTGTTGACACCTAAGGGTTTGTCCTTGAGCAGGTCCCGGTACTTTGGGTGGGAAGCAAAAAACTTGATTAGAAGTCTTGCTTGGGCGACCACGAAGACACCTTTTTCGAGCTGCTCCGCGCGCCTTAGGTGTCGTAACCACCTGTCCATGACCAAACCAGAATGGTCCTGCGGTGTCGTGCGCGGGTGCGTTGTATTGTTGCAACGTGATTCGGTTGACGTTACGCGGCCACTTGGAGTGGAGGGCGGGGATGACATCGGCAAAGAAGCGGTTTGCAGTTCGGATCGTGGCGTGACTTTGCGACGGCCACCTGGAACATGAGTTGCCCGGCAAAGCGCTTGTTGCGCGCGTGCTGCGCATTGGTATGACTTCCCAAGGCGCGAGGATGTGCTTGCGGCGATCCCGTTTGTGCGAAGGAGGAAGTCATGCTGGACCAGAGTGGTAATTTGTACAAGATCCTCCATTTGAAAATGGCCAAGGAGCGGTGCGCCCGGGATTCGATCCCCAAGCGCTACGTGTGCTTTATGGAGCCATCACCACGGCCAAAGTGGCTCAGTTGGACAATACTTGATTTAAGACTGTTTTTTCCACCGCCGTAGTATTCTACCAATCAGAATAGTCTTATAAGAATAGCCCAATCACATTGTGTTGTGCCTTGACACTAAATTGAGCTGAATAATGCCATTAACCTGAAATAGATACCTTTTATAGCTTGTAGATTTATTTTGCTTGACGAATCGACTGATCTTTGGCGAAGACATGTTACCGTCCTGTATTGGCTTTAGCTTTCCGCTGTATACGATAACTTGTGACGAGCACGTGAAGCCTCGGACACCGAAAATCTAAATTTCAGCCACCATAACGTGTTGGCTCAGTGCTACATTCTTGCACAGTTGTGTCGCTGCGTGACACCAGACTTGTTCGTCATGGTCTTGGCGTAATTTTGCAACTACACCTTTCGTACAGCCAATGACATCTACGTCACTACAGTCATGCGTCCAATGCAGCAATGACCTCGCCCCTCTGCTCGTCAAGGTTATTACATACCCGACGGGAGGCGCGGCTGGTGAAGGGAATCTTAAAGCGCGTACACTCGTCGTACCATAATGGCCCGGATTGATGCCAGCCCTGATGTGACCACATCACGCGTTGTTGGAGCAGTCAAGGGCGAGTCGGAAATGGACGAGCTTCAAAGTGATGTGTCCCTGGACGTCCTGCTCGAGTCCATTCCGAGTATTAACGCCGTGCGTTGGTCCGAAAAGACGTCCGAGGCGATAATGTCGGCGATATCTGGTATAACACTAAATATGGTTCGTCGGCCATCCGGATGGCACGAGTAAATAGTATGAAAACCTCGCGAAGTCGCCTGAAGTGGAGCAATTGACAAAAAGAGCATATTTTATCCGGCAGTATGCCGGATACATTGATCCAGTTGAACAAAAATTTCCTTCTTAAGTACCTGACAAACCACAGCCTCCCAACCAGTTCGAAAAAACAGCCAAGCAACCAAATGCTCCCAACAATGCATGCGATATACGTCTTCGGCGGCCGCCACCGCCTCTCATGGTCGAGTCTAGGAACGCCGCGATGCGCCTCAGAATCACGTGCTGCGCCACCACTGCGCACCCGACTGCGAGCGTCGATCACCAACACCATTACAATCTCGAACTACAATGCGACGTACGTCTTCGGCGGCCGCCACCGCCTCTCATGGTCGAGTCTAGGAACGCCGCGATGCGCTTCAGGATCACGTGCTGCGCTACCACCTCGCACACGACTGCTAGCGTCGATTACCATCACGTCTCGCTTAACCGTTGTGCATTTAGCTGAGCGAAGCGGTTTACTTTTGTGATAAGTGTTACGTACTCGAGATTTCATCGTAAGTGATTTTGCCGCAGGGTATAGATTTGGAGGGATAGGGCTGCGAGGCATGGAGCTGTGAGCTTGGGACACACTCTGAAGTTCCTCGTTCAACTTTAGTTCTCTCATTTGCCTCATCAGCATGCTACCATTGTATTCCGGGCTTCAGTTTCCCAGCAGCCGCGACGCTTTTAAGTATCTGAAGGATTACGTGCCCGAGAACAAGAAAAATGTGCGTTTTGGACGCCGTGGCGGCGGTCACAAGCGCGTTGTTTGTACCAGCTCGGCGTGCTCTTTTTACGTCCAGCTCTATCAACACAAGGGGGACAATGCGCTTGCTTGGTTTGTGTCTTCTATTAATGAAGAGCATATCAACTGCTCATCAAGTGCTAATTCTTCTGCACTCAAGCTTCAAGAGCTGCGCACTATGTCCGTGGCCGTTGCGGCTAACCCTGGAGTTCAAGCCAATGCTCTTCGAGACCACGTACAAGAAATCAATAGTGTTGCGGTCTCTAACATACGTGAAGTCTATCGTGCCCGGGCGGCGCTACAGGAGAAAATTTATGGAGCCCTCGTCGACGGACACGACGAATGCCGAGCTTTATGGAGCGACTTCGCGAGCTTAACCCAGGATCACAAACGACTTGTAATTTCACCGAGAAGGGTCACTTTCTTCGCGGATGTGTCTTCTTCCAATGCGTCGCGTCTGCAACGTCCTCGTGCCAGGCAATTATTGGAAGCGCTCCTCCAACTTCGTCGAAAGCGAAATGGCTGCGACAAAGGTGACGTCGGCACGATCCAAGGCGCCCTACGAGTTCTTCCAGCACATGACGCTCGAAATGATGACCGACTGGCGCTCACGCAGCGAGTTGGCACGACGATGGCGAGCGCAAGGCCGCTTTGTAACCCCAGGTGCTTCGAAGCTCTTCGACGAGGAGAAGAAGCTTGAAGGCTCGTACGTAGTCCGCCCAAGCAGCAGCACAGTGGCCTACGTTCACTGCAACTCTGGAGTGCGAAATATGCGCCGCATTGACCTCAGCAAGCGCTCGTGCACTTGCACTACGATGGATCAGCTTCATATACCAAGTCGCCACTATATTGCAACATTGCGTGCTCCTCAGCGAACGGACGAGGTCTGGGCTGCATTTGGGCATGAATATCTTGTTTCGACGTACGTCAGTACCTTTGGAGAAGGCGCAATCGATGTTCCTGTGCAAGGCGAACTGCGTCGAGACGCTTCCGTGCAGCCGCTTGCTCTACCAACCGTCGCCAAGCACAGCCGGAAGCCCACGCGACTCATCGCAAGCCGAGGCGAGACTGGTCAGACGCTGCACAACGTCTACCAAAGCAGATAATTCATCGCTAAGAACAAATATATCACATACATTGCAAGGCGTCGCGCATTGTAGTTCGAGATTGTAATGGTGTTGGTGATCGACGCTCGCAGTCGGGTGCGCAGTGGTGGCGCAGCACGTGATTCTGAGGCGCATCGCGGCGTTCCTAGACTCGACCATGAGAGGCGGTGGCGGCCGCCGAAGACGTATATCGCATGCATTGTTGGGAGCATTTGGTTGCTTGGCTGTTTTTTCGAACTGGTTGGGAGGCTGTGGTTTGTCAGGTACTTAAGAAGGAAATTTTTGTTCAACTGGATCAATGTATCCGGCAGTATGCCCTTTTTGTCCATATCACGTGTGAAATATGCACTTTTTGTCAATTACTCCACTGCCTGAAGTGGGTGCATCCGGTTAACGTTCGACCAACGGGTGGGCGAAAATAATAGAGGAATCAAAAGCTTGTGATGAATTGAATGACACAACTTGAACTGTGGATTTAGGCGAAAAACTACCAATTTCTTTTATTTTGAAGGCAGCCGTAGGTGGAATGATAGAGCGCACGGAGCTTGACAAGCTGTCCAAACCGCATATGTATATGGTACAGTTGTAATGCGTGACATGATACACGAAGCTGGGCATTATACCTCGATAGAGTGTTGAACCACGCAATTTTCCGTAATAAATTGGACTCACCAGTGAATTCTTAAGCTTGGTTTCATCACCAGAGTACAGTGAAGTGCAAAAATAAGGCTACCTAGTAAAGTCAAATCTTATGCTCTGTAAATTCTCATTTATAACATATTTCAACCATCTATGTACAAAAAAATTGCAGTGAGGATTCAAAGCCAGAAAATCCGTCGATGTAGTATTATAAAAATCAACTGGAGTCACTCCACTGGATAATATTTAAAAAAATAATAATATAAGGGCTGTGAGCAGAGGGTTAGGTTAGTGGCCTTATTTTTCGCACTCCACTGTAAAAGTAATAGCGCAAATAGCTCCATCCGGATAGCTGACCTAACGTCATTCTTTGATGAAACGGAATTTGGCGTGTGCGGAAATTTTGGCACGAAGATCATACCCCGGTGCACAGAGAATACGCTGTGTACAAAATGTCTGTACTCGGGGGTATGGAATAGTTCGCACTGGCGTGCCCATTTTACATTTCGCCAGTCGCCCTGGGAGTCATGAACGATGAAGAGGACTTCGTCATAGTGACGATCGCTATGGTGCTTGCGATCACAGCAGTCTATCTGTCGGATGGCCGCGCGCATGTGCGCCCAAGTACGAACGTTATGACCATTAGAAAGCGCTACTTCCGTGATACCTATGACCTAGCAGGTGATCGAGCGTTCTGTCGGTCATTCTGTATGACCCGGTGACGATCTTGTAGTCTACATCGATGGTGTGTGGCATACATACTACCCAAGTGAGCATGTATGCAATCCAGCTAAGCTCATGTATCCCTTCGCAATGAAAGTAGCGATAACGATGTTGTATCTTGGATGCAAGAGCTCGCTGTCGAACATCGCATATCTGCGATGTTCGAGTTTGTACACTGCGTAGCATGCAGTGCGTCGAGTCACGCGTGCCCTGTATCACGAGCAAGAGCGACATATTTTTTCCCGGTGAATACAACTCAATCGGATCATGTCGCTGCCGGTTTTCAGGCCATTGCTGAATTCCTAGGTGTAGTCGGTGCTATTAACAGAACTCTCATCAAACGAAGGTACATCAATAGACGCTGCGTCTCCATGGAACATCGCGCCGTCAATGGTTGCCAGTGTGCAAGCTCGATTGCGGGTTTGGAGACCATGGCCTTGGAGACTACAGAAACTCCACACGTTGCTTAGGGCATCGCCCGATGGAGCATACCGCATGCGAAGCACAAGTACTCGCCGCCACTGTTGCCGGTATTGATACAGCACATGTAGCACATGTACCGTCTGCAGCCCTCCCCTGGGCAGGGGTGCACCTCCACACCGACAGGTTGCATTTGGCTCACGCGCACTTGGCTGTCTTGGCTTTACACATCTTTGTCTGCGATTTCTAGGTAGGATAAATGGCCGTCAAGGTATGACTTTTTGTCCAATCACAGTACATTATTGTATCCGGAATTTCGGTCGAATTACGCCATTTCTTTAACTCCGCTGATGAAACGAAGCCTCAAGGTGCACGTGCTGCGTAGAAGCATTATTTTTCTGGACAACATCAAATGCCGTATAAAAAAGGCTAGCTACGCTACGATCCAGAAAGAAATAAGATGCATGACGTTTCCGCTGCCTCCAAACACGACGTCCCGTTGTCAACCCCTAGATGTCGGTATCACGGGGCTCTTAAGACCAAGTTTCGTCGTCTATGGCTTAATGAAGACATCCAAATCAACATCACGGCGAAAGAAAACCGTCTAGCCACCATCGAGCGTGCAATTAGAGCTTGGGACAAAGTTGAGCCAGCCTCGGTTATTCGTGCCTTCAAGAAGGCCATGCCACGTAAGTTGGTAGTTAGAGCGCAGTTTAAGCGGTAACTCGTGCATGGAAAACGTATCCATTTCATAATACAACGTTTGTCGTAACCTGCACAAGATAGCTTAATTTCCCAATGTTCGCCGAAATAAAAGTTGAAGTCATCTTACACCAAGTGTGACAAAATTGGTCGCCAGTGTCGACCCTGACAATTATCGGCTGGAGAAGGACCCATATTAAGATCAGTACAGGTTATAGATTTATAAAACAAGCGTCACTAACTTGTAGCATCCATGCAGCATCCCGCTCGCCGTTGTATTTTGTCAACCATTGTATATCTTTCAAGAAGATATTACTGAGGTGCACCATGAACCCCCGACCAAGCTAAACGGACTGTTTGCAGCATGTTTGATGGTCGTGCGAGCTTTCTTCATCGCACGTGCTGAGTCGGTGCACAAGTGTAGTTGATTGCCAAATGACCATCAGGAATTGCTCTGGATAGCGGGGTGAGCACATTCCTGCCGCCCGCTACGCGTTGGATGTCACATTCCAGCAAACGTATGCTCCGGTGGGCTCGTATGCCGAGAAGAAGCGTTTCGTTAGCAAAAAGCACGGTCTTTACGAGATAAAAGTCGAGGTCGTTGTGCTACCAAACGGTCTGGCGGTTCACGTGTCGTTGGCGGAGCCTGGCAGCGTCACCGACATCACCATCTGCGAGAACAACCGTGAGTTCCACGTGCAGGCGCTTGGGAAGCTCGTGACCGAGCAAAATCTTCTCGACAATGGCCCACACCGACACGTCAATGAGAACCAGTGGGTGGTCCTTGGCGACAAGGGTTACCAAGGCCTCCTCAACAGCTTTCGCGCCACCACACCCATGAAGAAACCGCCCTCGAGTATGCTGACGGCGGCGCAGATGCATAACAACTACGACATCGTGTCCGACAGAGCATTGTGAAGAATTTTTTCGGGTGAATGAAGATACTCGGGTCAGTCTACAGCTCCATGCACTTGTTGAAAAAGTCAACTATAATGTCTTTATCCTGCGCTGCGTGGCGCTCACCCCAACTTCCACGTCCACCTGATGCCGCTCCGACGTGCCGACAGTGACGAATTCAACAGGTACCGCAACCGCATCCTGTCAACTGGCAACAAGATCAACGAGCGGCACACGACGAGCATCACCAAATGCGCAATAATTCCAATAAAAATTGAAACTTGATTGAATATTGTGCGCGCACTTGGTATTATAGTGCAAATAAGCGATATAGTGTCCCCCCGGGGGAGGCCCGCGCGCGGTGGCGCATCCTCGCCAGCTACTTCCAGGAAGAAGCACAGAACGCAAGTTAGATAGAAAGTTGCGCTATAACTATAGCATGCTATAGCAGGCTAAATCATGCGTGCGTGCGCACGAAGTAGTTGCTACAAAAAGTGCAAAATAGTTCCCACCCACCACACCACTGCGCACCAACACCGTCAATAGCACAACATATCCAACATTTAACCCACAATAGAATAGAAATATGTGGACTATATTCGAGGGCTCTTCTTGCCAATGTCGTAAAGCGCACTAGCGCGCGCACTCGCTACTCTCGTGGCACCGCTGTGCAGTGGCTTGCTTTCGCCTCGGGCACTTCGCGAAAATCATTTTGGCCAATGCCCGTGGCGAAAAAAGTCTTTTTACCAATCCAATTGCGAAAGCCGACAAACACACAAAACCTCACAATTTTTATCTAGGAAAATGTATTAAAATGAAAAATAGTACCAAGGAAAGACCGCGCCAGCGCGCGGACACTCGCTGCGTCACCATCGCTTCACGTCACTCGAGGGTATGCGCTATTTACCATAGTGCAAATAGCCATCCCAGTTAACATATAGATTTCAGTATTGGATTCGCCCATTCCTCCAATTTCGACACAAAATCGTAACCAAAAAAGTATAGTAGAGTAGACCAGTCACTCACTCATAGTCCAAACTTTAATGTATTATTTATTAATTCCCTTAGATTGGCCATCTTATATAGCGTTAAACTAGGGATTAATTTTAGGGCGATTGATGTGCCCTCCATTTAAATGATTCTACAGTTATTGTGTCTTGCATATGTGTTGCAGTGATGGGCAAGGTGGGTCGTCACATATTCTTATTCATTGTATACTGGCGAAAAATAGCATATAGGTGGAATTGCCATAAAGGTGTGCATCAATCATGGCCTGTGATTGGCTAACAAGTCGTCGCTTAACAGAGATGTGCCAGAAGTTCGTGGTGTCGATTATTCGAAAGCCATGCCGACAAGTCTCGACGGCGGCGTCATTCGAGCTCAGATGCCCCAAAATATAAGTCGGCAGGTGATCAATGAGATCAATGAGAAAGTGTATTTAGCTGTTATCTCCAGCTATGTCATGTCTGGGTCCAATTCTACGCCCATCTCTACGTCTAAGGCGTGGTCAGTGTTTGGAATGTCGATCAGGCTTGACGGCACGTTGGTTAGAAACGAATGACCGGTGATTCCACTGGCGCGACCAGAGGCCGGTCATCAGCGACATAATAGCGGCATACGCGGTCTACGCGGTCATGTACATGTTGAAAGTCCACGAGCGTGGCGCGGCGCATTTCAAGGGCCTCCGTCGTACCGTTGAAGGCTACTGCGGCTTGTCTATAACGATAAGCCCAACGACAGACGCGACGGTGGCAACCAGCAATGCAGAACACTTCAGTGTCGTCATCCTCGACGCCGTAGATAACGGTGGATACCGCGATCCGCATTACACGGCCGCGACAGCGCGATGCACTTTACCCCTAAACATGGTAGACCACGCGCTTTGCTTTCTGTCTGTGTAGGAGTATGTTTCGCTCGTACATATACCGTACGCTATGACAAAGAACTTGCATGTGTGCGCGCGGCTGTTCTGAATGACAATCCAAATGAGCGCAGCCGCCAATGTGTTACAGTATTTTGTCAATATTCGCGCGCTAGGGTTGAATTGTTCCTGTTATGAAAATGTCGCCAACGCTACCGCTGCAGACAAAAAGCCACACCAACAACCCAACGGGGAGAACTCTGTGAAGGATGCGAAGAAGGTCTCCTGCCCTTCTTCTTCAGAATGAGGCTATCCTCTACTTCGATGACTACGGGATGGACGCAACGCTGCAAGTTTTTTCTGGGACATATTCCACGAAGCAAAACTGCATAATCTAACTGGAAGTAGCTCACCGCATAAGCTGGCCCACAGCGCCTGCAAATTACGCCTTTCGCTACCCATCCAAAGCTGAAGGCGTGACGAAACTACCACACAAAAGGCGCTGGCACCGTACTCTCTGCAGCAGCCGAGGAGCATATCAAGAAGTGGGTCCTTGAGCTCCGCGCAGACGGCGTCCCTGTAACTTGACTCATGGGGCGCCTCTAGGCTATCAAGGTTGCGTTGACGCGGGTGTCCTCTACGGCTCTTCAGTGTCCGATTCCTGAGTTCGACACTTTCTTGAGCAGCACGGGCACTCCGACAGACCAAGTAGAGAGCCCGGTGCTCGCACTAGAGGGCTTCTTTCACCGCACCACGGTCCTCCGAAGTCGATCTCTCAGTTACGGACTTGACGCGCGGGTGTAGGAGTATAGCCTTGAGCTGGTTCGCAGGCGGCGTTGGCAGACGGGGTGTTCTGGTTTGCAAGGCGGGCAAGGCACCTCTCCCTGGGCTCGCACAAATTGTAGATAAGCATGGCGTGCCTCGGCCACGTCGCCGGAGTCGTGCCGCTCTCAGGACGTTTGCATGTATAGTAGTGAATGCGCTGCGAGAGCACAACAGTGTCGCTTTCGCGAGAAGAAGCATGGCGCATTATGCCGAGACGGACTGTTTCTGCACCTCACCAAGGCTGAAGGCGGCAACAGTGTTAATAATGCCCTCGAGCTAGACCGCCAGTTACCACTCTGCACTGGTGATCGTATTGTACACAGATGCATCGTTATTGGTACCTACGTTTGTATACATGCGAATTTGAGGTTGGCTGGAGACCAAAATGTAGAAAATACGAACATAGAGTATGCGCACTCGCTAATAATGAGCGATGTCGCGAGTAGACGCGACACAAAACCAATGCGCGTTTCGGCGTTAACGTTGGATGCGGTGCTCAGAAGGAGGAGTCGTCCTTAATCTTTTGCAGACGTTCGGCTCGCTGCGGCGTTGTGAATATATTGTAAGCATGCGCAGCTTGGTAAAAACCTATTTTCCCTCGGAACATGCATCACCTAATACTCCTTTATAGGATGTGCGCTGGAGAAAAGAAAAAAATATCAGCTGTCATGATTTTGGCGGTGGTAGTGTTCCCAAGTAAGGCGAGCGCGTATGCACGAACTGAGCACGTGCATTAGGTAGTCTTCTTGATCGGCATCATCAAACGAGTCGGCGACATTGCGAGCGGCTGCTAACAAGTAAATGCCATAGTCGGCCAATATTGTTTTGCGCTACATGTCGTGTCGCTCATGATGAACTTGGTGATGGGCATGAGGTCGAGGCGGTAGCGCTCGTTAGAGCACTGGTTAATGGCGGCAGCAACGTCCGCAGCTGCGTGCGTCCCGTGATGCTTCTGGCACATGGCAGCGATGTGGTTAAGCCCCCAATCCTGGTATATAAACGCAATAGATGCCCAAGATGGACAAACCCTCGTTGTCCAAATACAGGTCGTGGAGGAGCGTGACGTACGGCATACCGTAGCAGTAAGCCTTTGCGGCAAGGGTCTCGTCTGTGAAGTCCTTGCAGAAGTGCAGGTAGTCAACTTCGACGAAACAGTTGTGCTCGTCGCGTGACAGCACGGTGATGGAGCATCCCGCAGCCGCGACGAGAAGCGCCTTGATGTCGGAGTTGCCCATAACGTTGTATGGCAACCCTACTACATGTGTCCATATAAATTAGAGAACCCAAACACTGATGCACCTTGGCGTGAAAGCCAGCGCGATGTGACCACCTTGATCGCAATATGCTTCGAGTTTTGCGGGGTCACCACGATATTATCCTGTCTTAGCGCTTCGAGGCGGTGTCAGGTCTATTGCCCAAATGCAACTATGGATGTGAAATCATTGGTCTGTCCGATCCGTGAGAATCGTTCTTGAGGTCCATTCATTTTTGAAAACCCTAAAACATTATGTGATTATTGTTAAAAAAGTATACATTAATCAATATCGGAAAAAAACCTCGAGTATATGAGCAGTGACGCTTTTAAATGAGTTGTTTACTGGCGAGGACGAGTTCGTTATCATTTATATTGGACGTTCACGTCAACGTAATCAATTCCTTTTGGCGGTTGAATCTTGCGGACTAGGTCAAAACTCGATTTTTTACGGCCACTCAAAATCAAATCGTTCTAATAAATCGGTACGGAGGAGTTGTTTTTTAGATAATTATGTAATAAATAATTTCATAAAAATTGCATTTAATTGAACAATACTTTTCACGGCCAAGCTCCTTAACGTTGGCGCGGCCCTATGACACATGACGATCTTCTCGCCAGGACTACTGTAATTAGGCTTGATTGACAGACCTCTCAAAACATGTATTTTTGAGACTCAGTACATGTTTTATTGGATTTTGGCCCCCCAAAGTCATACATACTTTTTATATATGGATTTTTCTAAACCCAGAGGGAATAAAACAGATAGTGGAAGGCGCAATAGTCATTCTGCATTCGTCAATGGCCCGAACGCGTACTTCCGAGGGGCCGAACAATCCAAAACAGAGCAAGTCGGGCAAGCGCAAGCAGGAGCCACTCGTGCGGTACTCCGGGCCCAGCGGGGCGCAGCAGAGGTCACCCCTGCGGCAGCTCCGACATCCCTGCCCAACCCGGCGCGACCGGTCCGTGCGACGAAGAAGTCTACGCTCGACGGGTCACGGCCATACCACACGACAAATGAGATCCACTACGGCATGCGAGCATGCATGAGGTCGCCGTCGGTGCCAATTGCATCTTACGCGCAGTCTTCGGCCGCGAGACCAAGCTCGCCCCCGCCCCTACGTCGCTCGCGGTGATCTCCACGAACCAGATCTTCAAGCGCTTCCGTGAGGACTCGTACACAAACCATCACAAGCTCAGCCGAAGATCCGCGCGGACCCGGCCAAGGCGCTTTGTCCAGCACTCGCTCACAGCATTCACGCGCACGCCCAGCGGCTTCTCGTTCTCCGTCTCGGCCGGTGTGGTCAAGGTAGTTGAGACGATCCTCTGAAACGAGGCGGGCGGCGGTGGGGACTGGTGGAAGCAAAACCAACGCGTCGAGCCGAGCTAACGGAAATTATGGGGCCTGTGACGGATACCCGGACTATTCTCCGCAGTAGTTGAGTACCAGAGTTCGAGTTGACAATCAAAAATGAAGTGCACTTTGGCCAGGTTGTGAAGGGGCTCTCTCGTGGGGCCACCTTCGACGATTTATCGGCGTCTATGCCCGCGACTTCGACTACCCGGAAACGTATGCCGCGATGCGGTGATTCTCCATCTACATATGCGCTCCTTGATATCTTTCCGGCGCAAGCGCATCCTGGTCTTTGTCGACAGCGAACACAAGAGCGTGTCGTTCCCGCCGTCGTAGTGGTGAGTCTGCCGAAACATAGTGGCGAACATCACGAAGCGCATTCGCAAGACGTTCGATCGATATGGTCCTGCGAGATGGGGCCTGACCCATCTCGCACGACCAGGACGTCACGAGAGGCGACAACACCTTCAGCCTCCTCGACCGCTCTATAGCCGAGCTTCAACGCCATCGCCCAGCTCTCATTTTTCACGGCAGCGAGGTTTTCGTGAAAGCCATTGCTTCCAAACGTCTGGACCTTGTACGTAGGTATAACGCCGGTGGTAATTTTTACATGAGCGTCGACGCCTGCAAGGACAAGCCATTTGCCGCAGCCTAGTGTTCGCTCCCCGACAAACTAACCGCACCATACGGCGTAAGCTCTGGCTTAGCCACTGTGTTGCCTGCCACGCAAACTGCGGAAGCTGACTTCTCTCTGGTCAAGAGCACGATGAACGAAGCCTGTTTTGCTCTGTCCATCTATGCTATGAATGGTCAAATTATGGCCCATCAGTGCGACGTGCTTTCGGGGCCGTTAAGTCCAGGTGAGCTGGCCCTTGCTCATCTTTCCATGCCCGCGGCGATAATGCAGTTTCACTGGCATGCAATACATAATTACACTTTATACAAAAAATTATATGTGATACGCCGTATACATGTTGTACGCAACAAGGTCATGCACAGAATGTGAAACATGGACTGCTAGAAAAATTCACGTTTTAATAGGCCTGTTGATTGAACTCCTGGAAGCAGTTATGGCCCGTCGACCTGTCGCGAATTCGTAATTATACGTTCGCGACAAGCTCCGTTTCACGACGAATTCCGTGTCAGTCGCTGCTTCGAGTCATAACTTTAGCGTAGCTGAAAATGGTTCGACGGGTTTCTTTGGAGGCGCAATTCGATGCATTTTTGACTTAGACGATGCGTATTGCGCAACATTAGCGATCTACATTTAGGGTACGTTCGGTTCGCCACCGATATTTGATACCCATAATCAAATCGCCTAAAAACCTATCGTGAAATCCTGATGTGTGTTTTTCACATATTATTCTACCAATTTGCGTTCGGTTCACGTCGGGCAAAATGGAGGATAACGATGCACTCGAGAAAAGGATGCAATATGTCGCATTAAAGTGCTGTACTGGGTGACTTCGGAAAATGACGCAAATTGATTTGCGCCGGAAAATCATCCGCATATCGATTTGCGTCGATCCATTTTATTGCTGAGACCAGAATATCGTCTCAGCAAATTTTGCGCCGCGGGCTGGCGCTAGCGCAATTCGTGGTGGGCGCTCATTCTCCGTCTTACCAGAATGCGCACTCGGCGGGCACATCTGCTCAAGGAAGACGCTGACGAGAGCGACGAAGACGCCAGCCACGAAGGCGCAACTACCTCACGGCCGAGTCTCTCATACACCCGACGATCTTTCATGGGCTACGATGTATGCCGCGCGCGAGGCAGGGTCTTTTAACACGGCTGTCTCTCTCGGCCCGGCCGCATTTGATGATCTGTTATGCGTCTTCGCTAGGGACTATACACGCAGCACGGATCCACGCGGGCGCGGCCGCCCACCCAAAACGCCCAAGCACCAAGCTCTGCGCTGCTCCTCCATACTACTCGTCCCCATGCGAGCTCAAGCTTCTCTCGGAGCTCTTAGGGCTTTCACCTGCGACATGCTCTTTTACGCCCCAAAAGGCCGAGGTTGCGCTTGAGAAAGCACTCGCCAAGATTGAAGATGCACGGATCACGTACCCGTCGAAGCCGGTGCAGCGCGAGTGGGCGCTCATGATCAACACCAAGGAGCCGCTCGTGCACAGCGTCTGGGGCTTTCTGGACGGTAAAAACTATCGTGTTAAAGCCTCTACTGCTCCCGACTTGCAGAATGCATACTACAATGGCTGGTTGCATAGCACGTTCGTGACGGGTATCTTGTGCTTCGGCGTCGACGGTACAATTGTCTGGGCACGCCACAATTATGTGGGGAGCTGGAACGACGGCGATACGAGCATTGCGTTTCAGAACAAGCTTATTGACGAGAGCTTGACTCTTGATGGGCACGGCGTTGTCTCCGACTCCGCTTTTCCTGTACGAGAGGGGCTGTTTGGCAAGATTCGAACGCCGTGAAAGAACGGCAACTTTGAGCGCGCGTCATTGGAGTGCCAAGACGGATTAATCCGCGTGAGCAATGCCATTACCTCGCTGCGCCTAGCAAGCGAGTGGGGCATGGGTGCCGTGGAGAATGTCTACCGGCAGCTCCTCCTTCCCCTTTCGTACAACCCCGTGCAGCGCGGTCGGCGCCTAAACAACATCATGCGGGTCTACAACTATCGTGTCCGACGCACTGGTATAAGCCAGATTCGCTCAGTAATGCTTCTTCAATAAAGAATGTATGAACACGCTGTAAAATTGTGTTTTACGTCTACTTTTCGAAAAGCTTGGCAAGGATCGCCGTCATAAACTGGTCGGGCACGGCCTGGCGCTCTTCGCGATGCTCACCGGCTTCGCGCATCTGCGCAAGCCACTGGAAATGGCGCTGCTGCTCGCGATAATCACTTTCGATACGCAACAGATCTTTCTCGCGCCGATACTCAAGGTCGCGCTCGAAGTTACGTTGGTCCATGGCCATCATGAGCTGCATGTTCGACTGGCGGTATTGCTGCCCTTCTAGTGAAGCACGGTGCCGCTCCATTTGCGACTCTAAGGTTTTTGAGAGCAGGTCGTCGATACGGCGCTTTCTCATCGAGGTTTCGCTCATGGTAGATGCACCAGCGGGCCCGCGAGGCTCCCGTGGCGGGCGCGCCGTTGCCGAACCCAGTGCCGCAAGCTCGTTGGGCGCGAGACCAGTTCGACGCGTCGCGACGAGGGGGGGCAAAGGATGGCGACTCGTCGATGTCTTCGTCAGCGTTGATTGGCTCGAGACTACATTGATGGACTTCAAAGTCGTCGTCGGCCCCCGTTGGAGGAGCGCTGTTCTCCCTTGCTGGGGCGGGTCTAGACTCAGGCGTTTGAGGAGGATCATCGCCATGGTTGATGCGCTAGCACGGGCCACAGCGGATGGGCATGTGGGGTCCCCAGTCGGCTTGCGGTGGTTTCGTAGCGCCTTGTAATTGCGCATGATGCTATTGACGTCGCGATCTGCCCATGGGCTATTATGCCCAAGTTGACACTGCCGTAGCCATCATGGCCGTTGTCTGTCGCGGCAATATGAAAGATGCCCGTTCGAGACAAGTACCTGCAAGCCGCCACATCATTTGATCAACTCCAAAAAGTTTGACCTGATTGGCCAACAAAATCCATTTAAGCTAATCACATGCAGCCATTTTGCGTCACGGTCGCAATTTGCGCCATTTTCTGTGTGCAATAAAATTCCAGACTACAAGTTGCTGCCGGATAATATTTGCGCTAGCCGGCGCAAATCAATTAGCATCGTTTTCTGTAGTCACCCACTAGGACATATATGGTTGGTTGACATAATGAGCCAACATGTCCAACCAAATAAATGGTGCTTAGGCATTCCATAGTATGGCGTCCCGGGCAGAAGTTGACACACAGTCACTGTCTACGCACGCTACCGGGTTCATCGGTTTTTGATAATGAGAGCTGAAGTCCTTGGTGAGTTTTGCCCTTGCTACGATATGAGAAACTCCAATTCAGGGCAAATATCCCAATCCAGAGTTTCGCATAATAAATGAGTGCTCTTGGCACGAGGCACGTATTTTCAATTTGGGCAAAAAAGGCGTAAAAACAAATACTACTCTGTTCCGTATTATTGCAGCATTCCAATTTTCGCGACAAATATACTTAGTATTTGTTTGCCATCGAGCATCCATGGCGAATTTCAGAGTGACTTGGTTTTTGAATGTGAACTCCACAAACAAGTAAGATGAGAAGGTCGAATTTCCTATGACATTTCTTCCCCCGGAGGGTTACTCTTCGTGAGAATTATCCTCGTCCATAAGCTCGTCTAACTCTGTTTCCATTGCAATTGGAGTTGCAAGCGTTGCCAAAGCACATTCATAACTATCTTGCTTGCAGATAAGGTTATAGTTGCAGAAGTCTTTAATGGCTTTATCCTTCTG
>JNBR01000104.1:33151-51867 GCA_002081595.1 Achlya hypogyna | reverse complement strand
TACGAGCCCATCCCTTGTCGTCGTATCGTGGCGTTTAAATGAGCTGAATAACTTCGTTCGCTAGAAAAGATACGATATTCATTTCCGAGATGTATGGATTTATAGACGTTAGCCACACCCCTAGCTGCTTTGCTGTTGTTTTATTGTAATTGTTTGGCTTCGAGCTTGGCGCGTCTTTTGGCCGCAACATTCTTTTGCACTCGTTTCAACTTTATTAGACGGTGCCGGAAAGAAGTCGTTCTTGTAGGGCAAACAAACGAACGGGTGATTCTCTACCGAAAGGTCCATTTGTTTGAGCAAATTTAGTACATCTTTCTCTTCAGTTGGAGAGTAAAAAATAGCTGTTGGGTTCACTCCGGACCATTTCAGCGCCCTCCGCCTTAAATCCACTTAATAGGCTCCTTGGGCCTGTTTTGTAGCCCATTCTCCCCAGATGTTTTGGACAAAAGAGTAATTTTTTGTTTATGGAACCCCCTAAAGTAAAGTGCATAGCTTCGAGGAAGCCCCGGTCTTTAAACGGGGCTATACCCCACAACTTCGAGACAGTCCAATCGTTCTCATTGAATTCAAAATGTGCTACTTTGTGTCGAATTTCTCCATCACATATCGGTTTTTGTAGAAACTGACCCCCAACGCCAAAACGACTGGCTTCATCCAAGCTATAAAAGAAAATTTTGAGGGGATAAAAGGTAATTAGGTAGAGGAAAGTTTTGTGCGTAATCATGCGCGACAAGGGTCACGGGCTATGCCAACTTTCTCATTTTGACAGTATGCATTATAATCTGCCTCCATTTCTCGTGTCCTTAAATATACGTTACCTGTTCAGCTTCACTCGATCCGAGTATCGCAAACATTAGAAGGCGATCATTGTGTAGCGTGTAGAGGAAGCAAATTACTGAGTGATATTAGCCAAGGTTAGACCTAAATGTAGAACAACAACGTTTAGTTGTTCTAGACTTCGTGGGGAGCCACTAAATCTTGCCCCCGACCGTTCCCAACAGTCAGTAGGGTCAAGCTATTTAAACTAGCCTACTAGAGAGCCACGTGCCTCGTCCGAATGGACGAAAGTCTCTTTAGAAGTCGTAGGGCTCGGGTTGCAGAAATGCGACCAATCACCTTTCCACCGGATAATATTCCGGTTACACTTTGAATATACACCTTGCTAAGATAATCCTTTGCTGTACAGGTATTAGCAAAAGAGTTTTCGGAAAATGGAATTTAACCTTATGCACTCGTTGGCATTTAATTACGTTGGCCGTCGATATACTCTTGTTTAAAATTCCTCCTTACATTAGAGGTTTTTCGGGGAGTCGTTGAATTTCAATCTGGTTTTCAGTCTGTGTCTCAGCACTTGAGACACAATGTTCAAACGATGAAATTTCGGAGCTGAGATGAATTTCATTCTGGGTCTGAACATTGGGCGCAGAAGTAACTACACCGTGGACAATCACGGAGACAGACAAACGAATGGATACCACCGGTCCGAGTAGAGCAACTTGTAGTGCATGTAAGCGCTTGCGGTGTAATGTACTTTGCGAATGTCCAAGCCAACCACAACTAGTCCCCTTCCGCCCACGATCAGTGAACCTGACAGTGCGACTTTGCCGGTACCGGTGCGGAAGGCCTTCCTTTGCCGTGACGACAACTGCCTCCTGCGTACGGTGAACCTCGCCAAGCCATGGGAGGCTCCCGCCGGCACGGTTATGAAGACGTGGACCAAGATCGCGCAGGACCTCGCCAACGACGACGAGTTCAGCCTCATCAAGGACGGCGCGAGCTGCAAAAGCCGATTCGACAAGCTCGTGCGCGCGTCCGCAGCGGGCAACGAGGCGTCTTTGCGCAGCAGTGGCGTCGAAGAGGAGTACGACGAGCGCTCGCAATTGCTCGAAGACATCAACCAGCGCATGAATGACGCAAGGGAGCTTAAGCTAGACGCGAAAAAGGCTGCAAACGACAAGAAGGACGGCCTCGAAAAGTCAGGGCTCTATCTGCGGCAGTGTGCAATGGATGATATTGAAGAGGAAGCACTGCCGAACGACGGTGGCAATACCACCGCTGCCTCTGAGAAGGAGCAAGCCATGTCTACGCGCCAGGGCAAGCGCTCGCGTACGGACGCGGTGCTAGACTCTATAACAGCATCTGTCATGGGCATTGCACAGGAAGAATATACAATTTCAATGATGCTCGCGCTCATGAACGATCACATGAAACGTGAGGACGAGCGTGAGGCGCAGCGGATGCGGCGTGAAGACGAGCGAGAAGCGCGGCAGCAGTCACGCGATGATGCTCGCGACAAGCTAATGCAGGAGCTCTTGCTCGCTGCACTCCGTGTCGTGAAGCAGAAAGTTAAACATTTTTCACAAAAGACACATATGGTGAGAAATGGTTGCTGAGTTTTACATGAGTCATATACATACAAGTAATTTAATCATTATTTTACTAAAAGACACACGCAGTAAAAAATGGTAGGTGAGTTTTACATGAGTCCGAGATACTGCTCAAGCGATGGAGGCTTCATGTTGAAGAATGTGGAGATTTGGTTGCCGTTCGGCTGCATACAGCAATGGCAGTTGGCAAGTAACGCAGCGACGAGGAAGATCTTACCGACGGGAGCTTGACGGACCTTAATCTTCGACGAGGAGTACCCGTACGGCCACAGTATCTTTAGGCGTCCGAAGCCCCACTCGACCGCCTCGCGGACCGAGCTCATGCGGGAGTTAAAGGCTGCTTGTCTTGACATTGTCACAGGGTGTGGGTAAGGGCAGACCATGAAGCGGTTGCACCCGTAAGCCGGGTCTCCGTATATAACCCGGCCATCAAACGTGTTGTCTGGGTCCGCCACGAGGACATCTAATACCTTGCTCATGCTCAACACTGTAGAGTCGTGCCGTCGACCTTCCACAGGGCCGTAAAAACTGACCATGATGCCATCAGGGGCGGTTATGGCTTGCCAATTTAGGCAGTGTCGACGAGGGTGCCCCGTTGTAGACATAGCGTTAAAGGTTTTCGTAGCGATGCTGGCGGTGTTTGCGAGCGCTAGGGCGTGCGATGTATTGCTTCGTTCCTAAATCTATCGTTAACTATTGTCCCCACCTAAAGTAGGCATACCATCGATAAATGCCCAGCATGTTTTGAGTGGTGCCCCCTTCCTTCCCACCGCTGCTTCATACGAGGAGATGCGATTGCGGACGAGTCTCGTGTAGAAGTAGATTAGATGCTTGTGTTTCTCGTGAATGTTACGATCGTGCATAAAAAGATTCGACTCAAGGCCGCGACCGAGCGGCCGAACTCGGTCGCGAGGGTAAAAAGCTTCGAGGGCTCGGAGAGCCTGCGGCACACTATGGCAAGTGCTTCGACGCTGGGAACGACGTCGCCTTGCGGTGTTCGGACGAGGTCGCCCAGCTGCAGCTTGTTGCAAAGCTCGTTGAGCTGGCGAATTGTAAATCGGTATCGTTCCACCGACGTTGCATCGTCGAGCGTGGTGAGGAAGCGCTGGCCTCGCGGTGTCGGCGCGACAGGGCGACGAAGGCGGAAGAGGCCAAGGTTGGAGCACAGCTTGAAAAGGCGCCCGTATCGGTCCCGATCGCCACGCGCGCAGCGAAGGGGAGCGCCAGAAGCCGCAGCGCCTGCTGCTGCGTCACGCACGGCAGCGAGATCACCATGCAAAGAATCGTAAAGTGGTATTTCGTGGTTGTTTTGTACGGATAGTTCGCGTTATCCGGGATTACGAGTTTCAATGGCTCATGAGTCTCGGGAGCAGTTTGCACAACGCCATGGTGCATTTTGGTCTCGCGAAATATTGTGCAGCCAATCGAAATCCACGATGGTCGAACTGAAACCCAGATTCATAGTCAATACCTCTCCGAAAAACCTCTATTGTAATTAAATATACATGTATATCCAATACATTTTCGTTGAGAGTAGTACGACGGCAACCATATACTATTTCCGCAGTAGCTTTTTGTTCAATACTGTCAATCGACTATTTTGCAATGCGTTTTCACAAAATCTGGGAATTTTACTACGCATACCAACGACAAGAATGAGCCCAAATGCATGTTTGCACACAGTACCCAAAACGGAACAAATAACGACGACACAATCCGCTCGCAGTGGTACTAGTCTGATAAACTAAGGTTGTCTGATAAACTAAGGCATGTGAGGTAATTCGTCGCCGGGGTCCTGGTTGGAGACTGGTGCGCGTTGAGGAGAAGAAAATGAGAACTGAGGATTCACCAAGGTTACAACAAGCTAAACCTAACCCTATGGGAAACATTGAGGGGATTAGGGTAGCTGGCGCATGGGGAATCGTGGTGAATGATTGGTGATCGTCTACGAAACCAGACTCAGGGATGCGTCTTGGTCATCCCGGGATCCAACTGGTCACGACCGTAACATGAGGGTCGGAATAGAGTAAAATATTTCTATTTAGCTTCAATTTGTTGGTTTTGGTCGGAGGCGTGAAGATTCACGGTAGGTAGGACTGACTACATGTCGGCGTTGCCTGGCCCGCGGCTCCCTTCCACGACCAATCAGCAACCAGTTTCAATTCAGAGCTTTTTAATGCAGATCGAGTCAAAAAAAGTTCGTTAAGTTAACTAAATTGCATATCATTTCTGGCGCACATACACAACGTGTGGCGCATTACCCTCACATACCACAGACCCACTAATTATCCGCGCCCGCTCGTTGTCGAGCATATTTTGCCCGTGGTAATCTCGTGGTGCTTGGGGTATCCATGACCTTGTGGTACTGCGCGCGGCGGTACGCCTCGTGGTGCATCTTCTGGTACTGCGACGGCTTGTGGTGCGCGCGCTGTTCGTGGTGCTCGGGGTGCTCACGACCTCGTTGTACTGCGCGTGGCGGTACGCCACGTGGTGCATCTTCTGGTACTGCGACGGCTTGTGGTGCTCACGGTGTTCACGGTGATCGTGTTACTCGTGGGGCTCGCGACGCGGCGATGCGCCTCGTGCTTCATCTCGTGTTATAAGTTGTGCTCGCGGTGCGTGCCGTGATGGTGGATCTTTTCGAACACTTGGAGTAGTGCGCTGCGGTACGTCTCGTGTTGGTTTTGCTATAGCTCGTAGTGGTCGTGGTTGCGTTGAGGAGTTTCGTGTTAAGGGCTCGTAACCACATGTGAATATTGTTATTTGCCATTAATAGCAATGAGCGACAGATCAGAGTGTACCCAAAGCGATGCCAGCGACGATGGAGATGACCTCTTCTGCCCTAATGACTACAAATTGGAGGCTGTACGCTTGGGGCTATGTATGCCCCATGATTTCACGTCTGCGGGCCCAACCCCCTTCGAGTCGTACGCTGTACTTAAGTCGAAGGTCCAAGCGCTTGCTCTTTTTGGCAAATTTGAGATGACCTACAAAACCTGCAACACGACTCGCACCATGACGTGCAGGTCGTCTGGCTGTCCAATGCACATACGAGCCGCTAAACAAGCGGACAAGGTGCGCCACAAGATAACCCAGGTCAACCTTAAGCACAATCATGCTCTTGGCCTGTCAACTGCGACTCCAACTTCCGTTGCAACGCGAAATACAACTTTAACAACCTCCCGGGTAGGCCATGCTTAACCAATTTTGGATGTCTATGAGGCAGTAGTTGGTTGAGTTTTTTTCATCAAGCCAGCAAGTTCCCGACAACTACAAAAGTGCACGAAACGAAGCCTTCGCAGAGTTTGGTGTTGAAATAAGCCCCTCGCGCTGGTCCCTTGTCAAAAAGATGATTCGTCAGCGAACGTCCGATGGTCATCTTGCGATGTACCAAAGTATCGGTTCGTATCTAGCAAAGATTGCGACAGACAACATCGGTTCAGTGACGTTGTGCGAGAAGCACCCCAGCGGGCATTTTATGCGTGCTGGCTTTGTCCTTGGAGCAATGAAGGACGCATTTTCACGAACAATCGGTGTCGTTTTTCTCGATGGTATAGAACGCTGCTCGGCAAAACTCAATTCATGTGCCATATTTGTAGGATGTCACCTAAAGGGTGACTTCAATAAACCTGGCGTCTTGCTCGTGGCGTCCACGAAAGATGGAAATGGCCTACTTATCCCGTTTGGCCTCGCCCTCGTGGAGAGTGAAACGAAGGACAACTGGATGTGGTTTCTCAGTCTCATTCGTGATGCGGATATAATTTATGAGCGGCGGACGTGCTTCGTCTCCGATCGTGACAAAGGTATGAAGGGCTGCAAAACTTAAGGCACAAAGGCAACTATCTGAAACAGGACTTCTTGGAGCCGTATCAACAATATTTCCGCATAGCTACCACCGCTTCTGCATGCGGCACATAGTGAACAACATACGCAGGACAACTAGAGTCGCCCCAGATGTAGAAGCTGATCTGTACGATCTTGCGCGTTCGCCATCATGGGATGCCTACGTTGCAGGCATGAAAAAGATCCGAGTTTCTTCACTTCGTACTATTCCTTTTGCAGGTTTTAACCCGTCTAAACGTGATGTAGAAGTGGCTGCATACCTTGACAAGAACCTCAAAGGGATCGAATCCAACTGGGTCAGCTACTCGTTTAGTGATGCGGGCATTTCAACTTTCGACTGCCTCACCTCAAACAATGCCGGGTCAATCAACAATTGGCTTGGTCGGCGACTTCGGTCGAGCGATCCTGTCGCGCTATTCTCCAGGTTCAAAATGATTTTTGATCAAAACAGCACAAAACTCTCCCATTAGATTCATTTTGAAGCTCGCAATCAAGGTTGAAACTCTGCGAAACGCAACGATACTCGATTGGGATTCATGCTCGCACCGTTTTGCGTGGAGCCGCTCGTGCCAAGAATGGCAAAAATACTCAAAGACGTTGTTGCGCGCGCCCAAAAAGCAAAGGTATGAATGCTGTGTGCAACAGTGATAGAGGTATCGTACTAAGGTGCTCCACGTCAACACTGGTGTGTGGTACTTCGTACGCACTCTATCGGACGATGCGCACGCTGCTCGAGCGTACAAGACTGTTGACATTTACCACAAGGTATTAAAGTTGCCCCAATTTTGACCGGTTCTAACTCGCAGCAATAGACGTGCGATTGTGGGGCATGGCAAGACCGTGGCTTTCCATGCCACCATGCGCTTGCAGTAGCTATGAAGAAGCAGCTTGTCATCGATGCTTGGTTCAATCGAGCATTTTTTCATGAGCATTGCCGCAACGTGTATCGCATTACTGTCATCCCAACGCTTCCGCACAACCTGCAACGCGATGAAAAAATCAAGTTTCCCGTCAATTACAAGCTCGACACTGGTGTCCAAAAGCCAGGACCGAAACCGGGTGCTCGAAAGGAAGCACGCCTTCTGCGCTAATGGCTTTGTTTATCTACATATGCAATTATTCCCCGCCATGGCGGCTATCTTAGCAATTTAAGCATCATGGCCACTAGCGTTCACATCGAGCACGCTGTACTGCACGACAGGCTCACCGCAATTAACCACGCGGGCACCGTGAGCACCACGAGCTCCGCACGCACCACGAGGCGTACTGCCGCGCGCACTACTACAAGGTCGTGAGCACCCCGAGCACCACGAACAACACGAGATGCACCACGAAGCGTACCGCCGCGCGCCGTACTACAAGGTCGTGAGCACCCCGAACACCACGAACAACACGAGATGCACCACGAGGCCGCGCGCAGTGCCACGATCACCGTAAGCACCACGAGTACAACGATCACCGTGAACACCGTGAGCACCACAAGCCGTCGCAGTACCAGAAGATGCACCACGTGGCGTACCGCCGCGCGCAGTACAACGAGGTCGTGAGCACCCCGAGCACCACGAACAGCGCGCGCACCACAAGCCGTCGCAGTACCAGAAGATGCACCACGAGGCGTACCGCCGCGCGCAGTACCACAAGGTCATGGATACCCCAAGCACCACGAGATTACCACGGGCAAAATATGCTCGACAACGAGCGGGCGCGGATAATTAGTGGGTCTATGGTATGTGAGGGTAATGCGCCACACGTTGTGTATGTGCGCCAGAAATGATATGCAATTTAGTTAACTTAACGAACTTTTTTGACTCGATCTGTATTAAAAAGCTCTGAATTGAAACTGGTTGCTGATTGGCTACATCGTTCAAAAATCAAGACGAAGAGCCAGACCCACGTTCTAATTTATAACCCATCATCACCCGACGCACTAATTGAATTCCTCCCCGGCGTGGTAGGCCGGTGGCTTTCCCAACCTTACTCGTCTTCACCGACAGAGCGACGTGAATGGCGTCCCTAACGAGCGGCTCGATCGGTGGCGGCAGCCGCAGCACCCTCAGGCCACTGGAGACCCCCGGAACGACGATATTGGCAACTGGTCACGTAGTTCTGGCATGGCGTGCCACGGTACAGATAAGGCGGCGCCGTTTTTTTCAAGCCGGACATTGTTGGTGTGATGGCCCTCGCGACGCTGCGGCTAACTGTGATGGGTCGTTTGCAAGGTCGGCCACGGGTCGTGCCAGTAGACAAGCATGACGCCGATAGGGCAAAGCGCAGAGACTGGAGCTCGGCGCGAAGGCGTTCCACCTTATCTCGAAGTTCGCCAACTTCCGCTTCAAGACGGGCTTTATTAGAGGCGAACTGAGCGATGTACCGATCGGCGGCTGGCTCGCGACCACGCGTAAAAGCTTCCCACGCGGTCCCCATGGACGACGACGGAGCAGTCGGAGGCGGCGCCCCCGGAGACTTATACGATGCCGGCGCAGCAGCGGGTGCTTGGCCTAACGAGTATTCAAGGACGACATTTTTCTTCTATCGTACGTTGGTTGCGGCACCACGAAGCGATGAGCTTGCGTACCGCAATACGGCGTGCTCCCTCGACTCCAGGAAAGAACTTGTCCACAGTCTTCGCCGGTTTGTTCGTGCGGCGATACACGACCACCGCCCACTTGAAGTTGTTTTGGTATCGATGGCGGTCATATGCTTTTACCTTCAGGGCTACGCGCCTCGGCATGTCGGGTACAGTGGCGGTCGAAATAATCGCCGCACCAACACGCCGTTAAAGCCGCTTGCGATTGGCCGAACCATGAAGCCATTCGGCTGACCCAATGTGGCAATATTTCTGCAGCAGCTTTTACCTCCTAAATTTGAATTATATATCGACTGGTCGCGAAATGACCCGTGCGACTTAATTTTCCTCCACACATCTTATAGCCTCCTAATAAACAATACTTAATTGTTGTATGCTATGACACAAGTGATTGCTGTTGTCTCAGCGGGGGGTACGGCGATTATTTCGAACGCCACTGTAAATGGACTGTGTGATGGATAACCCACGGTGTATGTCTGCACTGCAATCAGTTTGATGTTGTCGAATTGTTCGTGGCTGGGACGCGCCAAGTATGGAAATGGAGCAAGTTTGAGGATGCTCTCGTTAATTAGCAACGTATTTTCACAGGTAATTTGCTTTTGAGAATAGCTTGGTAATCGCTGCGACACTGTCACTTGCCCCGCCAACCAAGCCCAACAGGGCATCCCACAGGGACGCTATGAGAGGTTTTCGAACTTCTCAGCAGAATAGTTGGAATATGTAGGCTTACGCCGGTTCAACTCTTGTGACTGAATAAAGTGACGACATAAATGTCTAACAGCGTCATGGTGGCTTGCTTTTTCTTCTGGCGTTTCGGCCCTCATTATATACTTTTAGCCACTCATACCTCTTAGGCCGTCTTCGGTTATCAAAGTAGATTTGGGCCCAGAATCCAGATTTCACGCGTTTGAATTCAGCAAATCCGGATACGAAGGATCCAAGGCAACATGCAAACTGAACTCAATTGGCGGGCCGACAAACTAAATAAATGAACAAAAAAGTACTCTCAATTTTCGCTGGCTCATGGCAGTCGGTGCAAACTGGACGCGCCCGCTTGAGGTGACCCGAAACCAACCCTTGCGTCGTCCGTGCAGCAAGAAGTGTTAGTTGACGTCCTGTACATTCATGTACTATTTGCTTCGGCAGCTACTGAACGAGAAAGTAATAAAGGATATCTAGTCTCGATATGCAACCGCGTTGTACGACATGCCGGTGGGTAAATGTACGACTTTCTCGATGGAAGCATTGGGGACCGTCACGTACGGCGTGCCCGTCCTCGCCGTAACCTGCCTTGTGCACTTGCACGTGAGACCGAGACAGCCCAGTGTCATGTTGTTGGTCGACAACGTAGCACCGCGACTTCTTGAGGCCGCGGTGCAGAAGCCTGTAGTGGTGCAGGCCGCGAGGTCGTTCGTCAGCACCCGCGCCACGTCCAGCGCCAAGTACGTCGCTCGTGAACGATGCAGCGAGGAACGAGTTCTGAGGTCGCTCGATTTATCTCGGTTTATATCCATGGATTTGTCTTCGGTGCGGTAGAGCAAGTCCGATTCGTTACAAGTCTAGGACGGTAATTGAGCGATAAATAGTAGCACTATATCTACCGTCGTAGCCAACTTGTTCCACAATAATGCGCGCCTTGAAGTATCCATAACTGAAAAGTTCCTTGTAGCAGGGCGACCTTCGTCAGTATCCAGCACATTCGGTACACAATGCTGTCATTTGCGCAACCCTCTACGCCGGGAAATGCTGCCAAAAATCGTCCGTCGTGGTCGACCACACCGAGAACATTCATACTCGTGAAGCCTTTCCTATTTGATCGTGAATATATGATTTTGATTGGGAATGAAGATGATGTACCAATTGCCATTACGCTCACTTAAACGTACAGGCACCACAATAGCGATTTGGGTTCCATCATAGCCCGAATGCATGACTTAAAAGATGGGTCTAACGCAGCAAACGCTGCACGGTAGGCTGACTGTCGGCTTGGGCGTTTATGTCCTCGCCGTAAAAGCCATTGGCAACTCGGTCACGAAGGATGGCGGTGAGGCCAAGGTTGCGGTAGTGATGAAGCGTGGGAATCCTCTGCTAAGGAAAACTGCTCCTGAGCGCGCACAAACGCCCCTGCCGCTAACCAGTGTACAGCGACACATATCACTTCGGGTGGGCAGCCGCGACCGCTGATGTAAGGCCTCGCTATCTCAACTAATGCATTTTAATTTGCGCCGTCTATGCGAAAGTGTCATGATAATTCGATCACCGCTATCATGCAGAACGTCCCGCTGCTCTCAAAGAAAGTCCAGATACGTGATTTTTGGGCGAACGAAACGGATCTGCGGCAGATGAGTCGTTCGATCGTCGTCAAGGATCTTAGTCTTGGCGGCCGCAGTGGCCGCGACTGCAGCCATGGCACACGCGAGGAGATCGATGTCGTAAGTTACTCATCCTTAAAAGGAAAAATTACGAAATTTTCATTACCGCGTATTTAATCGTTGGGATTTAGATTTTCGACTTCTCGGTAATTTCAAACCGGAGAAATTCACTGGCTTTTGCGTTTGAGATGCATATTTTCACCGAGAAAGGGGGACTTTTGTTGGCGTTGAGTTGTTCATTTGAGTTGTTGTGGTCCGACTGCCAACGCTTAGCGCCAGCGACACCTTGTGCAACGTTATGCACGTGTACGCTGCAGAGGGTGACTTGGACGACTTTCTTGACACGATGGCACTCTTACTACAGACTGCGTCAGTAAATGTTAAAGTCTGAGCGTTGCTATGTCGTCGCCTTGTTGAACCTTCTCGTTTTTTACAGTCGCTGACGAGTTTGGTAGACCCATGGAAGAGTGCAGCCGCATTATCAATGCCATCGTAGAAGACACCACGAGCGCCATCAAAACATGACCTATCGATCCTAGTGGACAATGTTGGTATCTTTCTAGCGTTATGGCCCGGTTCCAACCTTATTAAATTGTTTCCTAATGCAGCTCGTATGCGGACGTATGAGGCGGCTATTCGCGAAAAGTTTGGCGTCGATGGCTTGTCCTAATGCATTGGTTTTGTTGACGATACAAAGCAATACATTAGTCGCCCAAGCGCACATATGAACTCCGCCAAGCACGAAAAATTATAACGCGCTGTCTACAATAGACAGCCTCGGCGCCATTGCCAGAGTTGGCAGAATATTACGGTCTGCAAATACTGGCGTTTACCCTTCAGACAACACCTGCCTCGGAGCTGGTGCATGCACGTCATTGTAGATGACGCCATTCACCTGTGCCAACAGTCATGGTCGGGGCCATGCAACAATGGTTTGCAACCTTTGGCCTGGTCGACGACTGGATGTCGGACCAGGGCCGTGTTGTTACGGTGCAGCGCACCAATTCTCGCCTACCCACTGCTCGTGGAGCAGCGACGCAGTAGAAGCCATGATGCGCTCCGTCCAGAAGACGTGCCGCACCATGTTGCTCGAGCCCAATCGCCGGCAAGATGACGTTAAGGCGCTTCTGTCCGTGAGACAGCACGCGCTGAACCATACACCGAGTACGCGTAACGGAGGTTTGGCGCCGATCATGGCGATGAGGCAGCTGCCGGATCCAACGCGATGAATACGCTGCTAGCCAATGACAAGGTTCAAGAAATGACACCTAAGCAGCTCGACAGATGGCGCAAGCGCAAGAAGAAGCGCGGCCGGTGCAATATAAGAAAGACGTGCGCAAAGTTTACCTATCCACGGGCGACTACGGGCTCGTGGGCAGCATAGACGCCCCCCAGAAGGGTAAGGTCATGATCAAGTGGCTTGGGCCGCTTCGGATCGTTGACGTACTCGCGGACTGAGTTTTCATCGCTGAGGACCTTCGAAATGGGTCCCTGTCTACGCATCATGCCAGCCAGCTCAAGCTGTACGCGACTGCGTTGCTCGACCACGTGGCCTACGTCGAGGGTGGTCACATCGTTGAAGAGATTCAGGACTGTCGTTTTAACCGCGCCAGGAAGGTGTGGGACGTACAGGTACAGTGGATAGGTCTAGACGACCTCGTGACCTCTTGGGAATCCGCTGCAGTCATCCTGGAAGACGTGCCCGCCGCCTCCCAGGCGTTATTCAAGGCCCACGCCAAAACCAGCACAAATGTCTCGAAGATGGCGACTGCTTCAACCATAGAGTCAAGCGTCACGACCGCCTAGTCGAGGCACCTAGGGGGCGCTGATGAGCCAGCACCACCAGGCAATCGTTCAAGATCGTCAAATCGACATATTGAAATATTAATATTCTGCGTGTGAACCTTTGGGATGACTCTTCGAGGTGACTCTTCGGGTGCTCCTTCCAGATGCCCCTTCCAGATGCCCCTTCGGGATGCCCCTTCGGGATGACGATCATTAACGAACGCCTAATACTTCAGTCCTTCATTTGCCTCTCACCGCTCATCAGTCGCCTTGCGGTGCTCGTGCTTTCGTTACCGTATGCAACAAGAAAGGACATCAGTTGGAAGCAAATCATCAACTCATGTGGTAGTTTGGTTCCAGCGACATTTTACCCGATTCTGTGCCCCTAAGGGCTGCTCAAGAGCGCCTCGTCACCATTGAGCGCGCAATCGAGGTGTGGGAATCCACATCAACTGCCTGCATTCGATAAAGTTTTGCTCTAGCAATTCTCTGTCCCACAGAATACGTAGTGGAACTTTAATAAGCAAGAAGGCGTGCTCTGTATAATTTTTTGGATTGCGCACCACGCCTTTGCTGGGTAGTGGAGCTAAATGTTTTCTCTTAATCACGCATAAGCTTGCGCTGCCAGACATGTATTTTTTGTGGGATATATGAAGCTTGTCAAAAGAAAAGGAATACCTTCAATAAATGGCAGGTTTAGAAAATAGCTGTTGTTTTCTTCTAACCGGGCACCCTATAGACTATGATTGGCTGAATTTGTTGTATTTAAACCTATTAAATCAATCTAAAAATGAATGCCTCAACCTCGATAAAAATATACAAGTCTATTCAAAACAATCCATCATTTTACAATTTTCAACAATCGTATATATATCAGCCTTCTTTCGCCTCCCCCTTCGCCGCTGCCCCAGGCCCCTCCGCCGTTGCCCCGGGCACCCCTATCGTCGCCCCGGGCCCCTCTACCACTGCCGCAGAAACCCCTTCCGTCGCCTCGGGCTCTTTCGCCGCCGCCCCGAGAACCTTTTCTGTAGCCTCGGGCCCCTCCTCCACCGGTCCAGGCCCCTCCGCCGCCCTAGCGACCACACCCTGCCCACCAACACTCAAAAATTTGCTGCTCAAGCTCAGCTTGGTCCCTGGGACCGGGGTCCCTCCTTAACTGCGCATACAGGGACTGTAGGGGACTCCCGTGGTGCGGCCTTTGCCGTGGCCCCTGGTGCACCAAACGGTTGGGATGCTAATTGAACACCCAGTGCTATTGTACGTGCCACCGGGGCCGCTGCTGGGCTACAATGCTTCGCAAATCCAGCGGCGGTCTTACAGACTGCCATTCATTCCCCTATTTTACGTGCTTCCAAGAGTCCTTGATCGCCGCTGCCGTCCGAGGGCTCAAGGGATGATAGCGATATAAACAGTATAAATGAGGAGGGACGTTGGGAATGTGCACCACTTGCATTGCTAGAGCAACTTATGCATAAAAACTATTGTAAAGTTAACGCCTGTTTAGCTAGACTGAAGACGAGGATAGATAACGGGCATGTTTTAATCTTTCTTAGTCTTTGAACCCGGCGTGCGCGAGGACAAAATAGAAAACGCGCAGTATCACGTGCTAGAAATGATTTTCTCGCAATTTCAGTTGCGCTTAATATCGACCTGTTACAGCGGGAAAAACGAACGAAAAACCTCAATTATGCTGCCGGTCTTTGATTTATTTTATAAAACAACATTGTGCGAATCTTGGGATTGGACAACAAAAAAGTTTGCGAGATTTAGTAAACACGTTGTAACTAATTTGACGATAAAGCCACCCGAGCACGCATTACAAAACGAAAGTAATAACGAAGGGGAGGGCGATGCAGTTTGTGTGCGTAAAACGCTTTCAGTGAATGGCCAAACGGTGAGGAAAGCTAGTGCCGAAAAGGTCACACGTGGCTTCCACCGTATTATTCGTACAAAAACTACACTGGATTTTATACAGTCACAATGTGAAGAGAACAAAATTTCAATGGCAGAGTTAATTGCACGGCTGAAGTGTTACTCAAAATACATTCCTCTTGCACTTAACACATTAAAAAATTGAGCTTTGGACGCAGAGCTGAAATATTTAAGGATTCATCAGCCGTCATCCAATGTTTGTAATCTTGTTGGCTTTTCCAACAAGTAGTAAAACTTTCCTGCGATGCAACGATGTTGGAAATTAAGGTCAAAGAGCAGGGCTTTCATATTAAAAAGGCGAATGAAATGAAAAAGGACTACAAAAACAACCGTGAGGAGGCTCGTAAATGAGGTAGTGTAGTATTTTGTTTCGACTACGCACAAGATTTGACGCTTCCACATGCCCCAACCATGCCGTCAAAATTCTATTTTCTCCATTTGTACAATATTTATAGTTTTGGTGTTGCTGACGAAGGTAGCCCAACGCAATTCAATTACCAATTAGACTGTAGACAAAAGATCCCCCGAAGTTGTGTTGTTGTACAAGTATATTAACGACACTGTCTCACCTGGGAAGTGTACAATCATATTATACGCCGATAACTGCGGCGGGCATAATAGAAACAATCTCATGCTATATTCTTTTTACTTTGGTTGATCGACATTGGTCGAAATAAAACAATTCATCCAAAATTTCAGATAGAGGGACACACGAGAAATTCGTGTGACGGCGGGTTTTGCACATATGTAAATGTGTACGTTCATCAGAAAATATTTCAGCGCGAACGATGTGGCTGCAAGTATGAACTCGATTTCGAATTCGAGAGGTGAATTAATTTCTATTGAGTGTTTTAGAGACTAGGAGGGGCCATATGCAAAGTTGACTGGAGTTAAAAAGTACCAATGATGTGAATTTGACACCTCAAGACCCGGGCAAATTGGGTGCCGGAGTGGGCCATTCGATATAATTACCTAAAAATGAAAACCGACGCGTCATCGGTCGTCTTGACGCAGCCCATGGAGATAAAGGGTTTACAGACTTTTAAACAAAACGATCTTTATTATAAAGTACGCGAATTCGCTCCCGAAGCCTATCACGACACATTGTGCCCACCCCCGACAGAAGGGTGGAAAGTGCTGTTAAAGCAACAAGGAGCGAGCGCCGTCGCCAACTCGGAAAGCAAAAAAGATTGCAAAGCGACTCAAGTCAGACTATTATACCCTATAAAGTTATATTTCTGACACTTGATATAGATAATGTTTTGATTATGATAGGCTCAACGTACAGATAATCACTGAGCCCTATCTAAACTTTAATTACTAATTACTTAAAAAAGAGAATGTTTTGTAAAACCGCAGATTGACGAGCAGGTTCCTAGCTTAGTTTATTGTACGGCCTGCTGATACAAACTCAAAAGCGTCCAATTCTTGACGATATTCCTTTTGTTTTAACCGACTTCATATGAAGCGAAAGGTTAGCTGGAAAATATGTTTAGTAATGGCCATTCGTTTGACTTTTACATCGGTGTGAACTGTAATCTTTCACAAAGACATTAAATACAGTGGCGGTCGGAATAATCGCCGCACCAACTCTCCCTCAAAGCTGCTTGTGATTGGCCAAACCATGAAGCCATATGTCGACCCAACCTGCCAATTTCCGAGCAGCAGTTTTTTACCTCGCCAATATCGGCTTTAATAAACCACTTTTGGATTGCCGATGCGGAAATTTCGTCTCACGCTCCGAGGCGCCTATCAAATGTGGAGGGTGCTCGTGAGCAACACGGCACGACCTGCACGACGCGACTTCACTTCAGCAGCCCGCGCAGCACGTTCATTGTCAGGTAAATCCAAAAAAGAGTATCATGCCCATCAAAAGATACTTGTACCTCTTTTTGAACACAGCGATATTACCCGGGTCGCACGGTTGCCGCGAACTTGTGCAGTTGGTGGGAAGCCCTGTCGCGTCTATTATGTAGACGTCAGACAGGACCAGGCGTGCGACAAATGAAGAAAGATCCTCCAGTGCCGAAAGGAGGGTGGGGACATTTTGATCCACCTCGCCGCCCTCGCCATGCTACAAAATGTGACCAACATCGTAGCGACGGCGAAATCGCTGCAACCACGGATACGACGCGCAAAACAATTAATGATGCATGTCAAATGAAGAGGCCAGATTTGCTCTAATCAATGCTAGCGAGGGGGGAATAGTCATTCGCATGCTGCGCATTTTGGTGATCCATTGTAGAAGTGCTTTATCAAGTTCAGGAAAGGGTGGTGGTGTGCACTGATACGTGGTTGCAAGGTGCTTCTCGCTCTTACCTGCGGTGCGGTGCAGTTCTATGTGCATGTTGCTGTACAAACTGCGAACGGAAGCTTCGTTAATCCTATAGGCAGCGGTGATTGCCAACTTGTTTCTACTCCTGGGTGTGACCAAATCGCGGATTATAGCGAGCTTGTCGGTCTCAGAAAGGCGGCCCATCCGAATCCAATGCAAATCAAAGGCAACCAAAGCAAGAGTGGGAAGCACTTTCTGCTCCATTGACAGGAACTTACGCGGGATTTAGGGGTTTAGGGGTTTAGGGGTGATTCGCGCCAAATTGCACATTTAAATTGTAGTCATTCCTTTTTTATAGTGCAGTATTTTTTTTGCCAGTGACACGCGCAGTGTCAATTTTCAACACCTAACTCAATTCGAGTTCCAGGCGTAGTCTACACCAAGCTTTATGCCTCCAGACAGCTTTGCGTATTGCTCTTCCAACTTCTTCAGCTCCACATTCATGAATTGGGCAACAGAGGGACGCTTCCAAATCTTCGCTGTCGCCCTGTCATTTTGGAACTTGTCGTTTGTAGGATCGAGCTTATCCGACAATGCAATTAAGTCATTTGAAGCACAGTGAGAAATCCCCATTAGTCTTCCATCTTACCATTTACGTGGTTTTCAATGCCACGCAACCGAGCATCAAGCTGAGAGTACGCTTGCATGCCGTCTACTTCCTGCGCTAGGTCCTTCGTCTTGAGGACTGAAAACATGAGCGCGTTCGGCGGCGAGAGGATGGGGACCTACATAGCAAGACATTTTACTACAATCATTAATACATTATACATACTTAAGCCAAGGATTGGTATGGGCACATAGATAGTCGTCGCGATGGCGGTAAATAGAAACGCCTTACAGGGACGCCATTTCAAGGCGCGTAAAGCTCACAAACAAGTCGCCAGCGATTATTGTTCGATCTACACTTCAGGTAAATCGCATCATCACGCCGAAGCTTTATTTGAGCGCGGGTGAGGCAACAACAATCGATAGCGCGGCCAAGCATGTGCCAAGAGAGAATCATAAGAGACGCAAACTTGATATTGTTTTCGCCACCTAAAACAAGTAACAATTACTATATCGCAGTACCAAAGATATAAACCCTGGAGATGTAGCATTCTCGCGAGCAAATGCAAGTCTTAAACTGTGATACCCGGCGCTTGGTTCTTGAGTATTGAATGTTAAATTTTCCGCTCAATAAAAATTTTGGGCATTGCATTGCGGATTGTCGAGCATCGCGCGTCGTCGAGTGAGCCAAGATGCTGGCTTCAGTTTTCGTCTAAATTGGCAAGAATATGTAGAATACCAAACCATATCTGTGCATTGTACGCTACCTGGGGCAGTAATTGTCGGTGGTTTGACTCGACAAGAAGTTTTGCGCATTGTGCGCCTTCTCGGCGATGTAGTCAAACATATACTTGATGAACTTCTCCATCAGGCAGTACACGCTCAACGGCGGGTGAGAGGTTCCATTGCGCTCGGCCACGTTGGCTGCT
>JNBR01000104.1:0-33139 GCA_002081595.1 Achlya hypogyna | reverse complement strand
ATTTCTTGGATGTCCGGCCACAACTTCGATGCACCGCGCAAAATCTTGTTGAATAATTCAAGAGCCGAGGTCTGCTGACGCTTCGTGCAGGGTTCGAATTTGTGCAGCGAAATCCGGGAGCATATGGCAAATTTGAGCATATTGCACCAAAATATTTGCTCCTCTTCGTAGGACATCGTGTGAAGTGCACAAAATATTTTGCCAATTTCTTAGAGGCGTATTGCGCAGGGATACGTTGCATCAGAGGACCACCCCTAATAATGCTCCATATCGACAGAACTTGCTGGGGGTCTCTTTCGCAGGTATAGCACAGGCGATGCCCGAGAAGCTAGTAGATAGGCTGCATCAACGAACTTGGCGAACGATGGCACAAATGCAAAAAATGTTTTTAAGCTAGAGTGTCGTACCAGAGATCGTGGATTTGCGATGATGAGGCCAAAACAAAATAATGACGAATTACCGTGACTGTCTGTGAACCACCTCAACGATTTGTTGGTCTGTGCCGAAAACGATCCCAACCTCGAGAACCTTGACGTTGAAGAGTACATATAGCATTAGATGAAAGCGAAAAAAGTTGGTGCTTCTAGTCGACACCACCGGCACAAATTCACAGAAATTTACTTGAATTCACTATTGTAATGCTTTGGCACAAATCCACATTTGAATATGACGGATTTTGATGGACACGTAGTTCTATTTGGACGTGGCTGTATATATGGTGCTGAACAAAGAACTATGATGGGGGCATGTCAAAGGTCCAATTGTACAATGCTTGCCTTCTGGCGATTGCACTGAAAATATTGATTTTGCACGTATTTCTCTAGCCATTTTTGTCATTTTATGAGCTCAAATTTGAACCCTGGCTTGGCCCTGGCGTTGCTGTCCAAGAGTGCAGGTTTGTCGTGATACAGCGATACTCACTGCGCTAGGCAGTGCAATCACCTTCGGCGCGCCAGGGGCTCGTTTAGCCTTGGGGGCCTCGAACCTGGCCCTCTTGCTCGGTGGTGACGACATTGCAAAACTGACCTTTCAAAGTCATTGGGGGTTTGTCTATATATTTCCGGACACGAGTTACGGAACGACCTTATACAAACTACAAATCAATTACTTCAGGAAAAATTGCGTCAATCCTGTGTATCTTTGTCCTGTGCTGCATTTATACTTTAATCAAATATACCTCGAAATCCGTTGCAGATCAAGGTTGGAGTTTTCCAGAGAATTGGGCCCAAAGGCGTCCGAAACCAGAAAATCCCAGGAACGTTGCAATGAATAGGATATCGCATGGGCCAAACAATCGCACATAATAGGGATTTAAATGCAACTGACCAATAGCATGCACGCATTACTTTAGCCAATGAGATTTTCATGGAATAATAGGAGCTACAGCACTGTATAGCATCGAAATTCTACTGTCCTACTACTCGTTCCACAATGATTGTCCACTTCGCGGCATTATTGGCGGGAATTTTCTAATTTAGCTCGGTTTCGGGTAAGGATTGGACAAAAAAAGGCGCGTGATCTGCACTGTAATTGGTGCTTTTATACGCCCAAATCCGGGTTTTGGTGGCTACAAAATCGCAATTCGAAGCGACCACCCCAGAAAAAAAAGTCAGGAAATTCTATGCCACACAGTCATAACTCAATATACCGACGTGTTGATTTGTCTACGTCTTCTCTGTTCCCGTCCCAATGCCGTCGTCTCGAGCACACAGCTCCCAGCCACGTCCGCTTGACAGCCGCGGCCAAAACAACCTCACCGAGTTCAAACGTCGCGGCATCTTCGAAAAGCTGCCAGCCAAATTGTCAGGTGGCAAGCTTCCTCCTATTCCCTTTAGAGAGATTGCGCAGCTGTTTTACTGCCACCCGCGAACCGTCAAGCGTATTGGGCGCGTGGCCAGGCGTCCATCGCAATGGGCAGCCCGGCAGCCGTGATCGCTCAAAAATACGAAGCCCCTAAAATCAAAACCAGGCTAAATATGTTTTGGATAAGATTCGTGTTATGATACATACAAGATAGAATGGTGCTTAAACAACATAATTGTTCAAGGAACACATCAATCTGAGGTTTGGTGGCGAAGATATGCCTCTTTCTCGGCGATGTGTGGGTTCTGGGGCCGATTTTTTTCTGTTTCAATTGTTCCTAATGCAGTATTTCGCGCTGAATGCAATGAGCATACTTAGTGACCGTAAAACGATGAGGAACATGACGAAAATGCCAGTTAAATTTTGTATAACACTGCACAAAACAGGTTTTATACAGTGTGACACACTCACTGTCACCGTGCGGGGACAAAACAAGACCATCATTCCTAAAAGACCAGCACGTCATCCATTTGCTTGTCATTTAGCTTGTTTGGCTGGAGCCTCTGTCAAGGTGTCTGGAGCCTTTCGTTTTTCAGACGCCTTGTTCCGTTGAGCCTTGGCATCGGCTGCATCTGCGCTCATACGGACGGTCGGCTCCGTGTAGAAGGCGTCGGTGCGATGGATCTCGGGAACGTAAGGCACAACCTTCTTGAAAATGTCGTGAACCTTCTCGGAGTTGACCTTGGGCAAGGCAACCGGCCTCAGCGATGCAAAAATGGCGTTGCTCTCGTTGAGCGTGAGCCAACGCATGTCGCCTATTGTCGCAATCATGAGGGGCACCTCAGCCGCGAACGGCGCGACGTGCGCATAGACAAACCCGGGGCACTTGTTCGGCATCCAGAAGATTTGATACTTCTGGATACCCATGATCTTCTTGTACGTGCCCGAGAGATATGCCGTGAAGTCCTTGGATGAATTGACCTTGTGCTCCCATGACTCACGTGCTGGCCGTTGAGGCCGCTTTCACAGTGTCGACCTAGCATAGTATAGAACTCACTAGGTAACGACTGCACAAGTATACGTACTACGTGGTCCATGGTGTAGACTAGAGTTTTGACGTGAAGCTTCAGGACGTGCGCCTCGGTCACAGGTATTTTTCGTGTGACCTTTTACCAAAAACTTGACCAGGACTTCTCTAAAGAACCCGCAGTGTGTCAATAGAGCCGCAAACTTAAGTACAAGTTGTTCTTATTTTGTCCGCCACAATTACCACAGTAAATGACAAGAGTTTTGGTAGGGGAACTCGACCATGCCAATAAGTTTTTGGAATACAAAAAGTCATAGATCATCGAAACAACCTCGTTACTTCCTTTACTCCCTACCCTTAGAGTAAACATAATTGTAGTGGCGCATCTCCTCCCCAAAATATATGCCAAAGAATGACACTGAAACGAGGGGCAAAAATATCACTGCTAAGGTTTCTCAGGGTTATTGGGACCTGTTAGATTTTGAGAGTAGTCCATCCCGATGACAATTCGATCGCTACTACACTGCTCCAGGTCCTCTAGATAATACGTACGCATGGCCCGAGCCTGGCCAATGTGCAGTGGTTGCTTCTCCATGGCGTTAACCTCACGGTTTTTGACAGTGGAGAAGATAGTGCACTCGTCGCAAACATTGGAACGTAGGCAGCGGATGCAAATCGATGGACAGGCTTTCTTAAGCACCCACAGTTTGGTCGAGTGTACAATCATTGGCACAAGTCAAACCTTCATAAAGTACATTTCAGAAATATCGGTGTACATGGCACCGGCCCAGATCTACTCACCGAGCAGTTTCTTCCACGTCAAGTAGGCAGGGAGCAATGTGTACGTCTTCTTCGTAGACGTCACGGCGACATTGGCGTACGGTCGAGGGGCCGTCCTTTACATTCTGGCGCGTTGTAATAGGAACGATCTCGCCGATCTCGCGTGCAAGGTACTTGGACCACTTGATGATATGCCCGAGTTGACCTTGGAGGCATTGATCTTGCCCGTGTTGCTGTGGGTGTTGGGCGATAGGGGCAACAGGTCCCTCTCGCGGAGGCGCTGTAATGTGTCCTTGGCGATGCTGAGAACCTGGCGGAAGGCGGGCTGGCGGACGGTGCCAATGTAGGGCAAGTTGTATAGGAACTGGGTGCGCATGTTGTTCACCGCCGGCGCCATGCCGATGCCAATGGCCAACATCGTGAGAATGGCCGTTGTCCGATGCTCAGCTGGAAGAGCGGCCAGGGAGTCGTGAAGATGCTGGCGGCGCTCCGGCTGCGCAGCCAAGCATTCTTTGCCGCAGCATGCTGCGGGAGGGATGGTGGACGGCATGACAGAGGGGAAATGACTCTTTATTTGATTGGCTGCATTGAAATGCCAATGTTTTAAACACTGTGTATTGCGCTGAATTTTGATTTTTTGCATTTTCTCACCATCTCGTTACTGGTGGGAAAAATGGTCTCGACTTTGAATTGGCCTTTGCTCCATCTATAAAAGAATGAAGTTAGCCTGATTTTGAATTTAGGGGCATCAAACCCTGTACGACCTTTGAAACTCTATATTCTATCACACGTGAGAATATCCATCTTAACAATGTACTTGCTTTAGGCAATTCGGGTAGAAAACTGAAGCGCTGCGAAGTCGACATTGAGGTGGCCATCAAGGCCGTGCCGCTGCAAGAGCGTCAAACGCTGCTCTCACTCGCCGTCAAGTATGGCATTCCCATGACCGCTTCGTTCGCCAGACATGTGATTTTCTGAGACACTTCAGATAAATAGCATGCCAGTTGGCACAATGTTTGGCACAACTTGCGCATTTTTCAGACGTCATGGCCTTCGCCGAGATGCCCGCAACGCATCGCCGCTCTGTGGTTTGCGTAATGGACATCCAGAGTGACTGGAGCGAGCACGACGAAGATGAGACGTTTTGGGTAAGCACAATGGAGCGCTCCATCGTCTACGACACGCCGCCATCGGATGCCGTCATGACGTCGTCCAGCACGTCGCCTCCGACGCCCGTCTTCAAGGACCCAGTGCGCACGGAAGGAGGTCCTTTCCACGTGGCATCACGGACGCCGACGCGCATGACAATCATGGGAGAAGATGCAGCCAGTGCAATCACCTTTTTGTCGCCGACAGCTGACGTCGAGTATGACTCCCAGGTTGGTGCATGGCGCTAGCATTGCCCTCCACACTGTATGCCGTAGCTGTTCTGCGTCGGTGCGTCGCCCGACGGCAAGTTTCTCGGGCTCGGAGGTGCCCACGGTGCTTTTCATGCGGTGCACGTACCCACGGCACAACGCGTGAGCCTGCAAGGCCATGTCGGCGATGTTACATCCATTGCATTCTACCCAAGCTCGTTAGTCGCGCTCACTGGCGCCGCGGACTTCCGTCTGCGAATCTGGTCGCTTCAGTCGTTCAAGTGCGCCGCCGTCCTTGAAGGCCACGTCGGCACTGTCACTGGCACGGGTATCCTCGGACGCGGTCGCAACATCGTGTGTACGTTGGCCGCATATCCATTGTGCTTGGACGATTGTAGCTTGCGCGTCGGATGCCAAGGTAATGTTGTGGAACTGCGGTACATCCGAGCGCCTTGCAGTGTGGACATTGGCGTCGCCCTCGACCTGCATGGTAGTAGCGACGGACGCGCCGTCGCCCGGTGGAGACCTGCCAGTGCACCCGCTTGAGAGCGAGACCGACGGCAAGGTTATCTTTGCCGGGACCGAAGGCCACGGTTTACAAGGCATCGACGTTCGTGCGGACGAACCTGTGCTCGCTCTCCCTGCTGCGACGGTCACGTCCTGCGCAATGTACCCTGCCCGGGCGCATACGGTTCTTGTGGGAAGTAGCAACGGTACCTTGAGCACCTATGATCTCCGACGCCCTACGTATTACTCGGCACCGTGCAGTCCCTCATGTCCACATGCCACATAGGGTGCCTCTGACCATGGTGTCGCGGAGCAACGCAGCCGTCACAGGACTTTACTCCACTCCGGATGGTACGTCTCGTTAGCCGAGTACGGCCCAAACCATAATGATACCAGGTGAAGTGTGGGCTGCGAGCGGCGATGGTTCCTGCTCCAAGTGGGCCCATCTCGACACATCGCCCATGGTCGACACCGAGGCGTTGGGCCCGACATACGACGCCCTCAATGGCATAGTTGGTGTCGGCAACAATCTCTACACAGTGTCGCGCGACCGCCACCTCCGCACGTATGCGATGGACTAAACCAGTGCCATGTTCTGTTTACTTGATCTTCTTCTTGATGCGCAGCTGGTTCGAGTGGCCACACTTCTTCTTGCGGCAGTTGGTCGCACGCGGGGGAAGGCGCGCATAGCACACGCGGCAGATCTGCTTCTCGCAGTTGGTCTTCTTGGCGAGCGCCGCGAGCGTCGGTTCGATGGCCATTTTCTTTTCAACGACAGAATAAGAATGCCCGAATCCGCATGGCCACGTATCCGGATAGTGCGTTTTTCTATTGTACATGACGTCCGGTGTGGCTGGTGCTACTGGGTTCAAGTAGCATCGAACGGGCCAAAAGGTTCATTGAACAGCCGAAGCGGATGACTTTAAGAGCTCGTTGCGAAGTGCTGGGACAGCGGCCAGCTAGCTCCGTGCTCTGAGTGGATTTAACACTATATTGATTTGCAGGGCTGAACTTTTGGATAACCGGACAAACTGGAGTTTTTCTCGGAAGAGAAAAAACCAGAAAACTAGAAGCAGGATCTGGTTCAGCTTGCGATCAAGTGATTCTGGCTCGAGGTTTCGCGGCGCCACAGAGGCAGAGAAAGCTTGTCGTTTTGACGGCAATCTTCATCATTCGCATGGTTTAAGGCCTGCACTGGTAAATGCATAGCAATAGTAAAAAATTCGAGGGTGCCAAAGTTCTTGGTTGACCCCACGGGGTATCCATGAAACCCAGAAACGTAGTGTAGTTCTGGATCACATTAGGCCAAAACTATGACTGACGCGAATCAGAGGAGATTGAAGCAATCAAGTCAATATGTGATACCAAAGATCTGCTGTTTTATAACTACAGTGGATTGATTAAGGTACTCGTAGCCTTTGTACTGCTGCGTGTGCCGGTGAGTGCGTGGTTTGAGTTCGAGGATCAACATCCATTGATGCAACTAATATTGCCTTTTGGTCCAGTACATGTGAGAAATTAATTTACCGAGATGCGACGAATATTCTGCTGATGTTGATAGTCTCCAGCAAGTTTCTGTCGTGGTACGCCTTCGTTGTCTTGCTCGACCCAAGCGCATCGTTTCATCGAAGTACGGAGGTCATTGCACACATGATTGTTCCCTTGCCCTCAACTTCGCACGGCAATCCCAAATCAGAACTCGTTTTGCGGAAGTTAGTTCCGTCGTCCAATGGCAGCCATGAACCTCACACAAGCTACGTGAAAATTCATTTTTTGCGTGAGAAACGATATCCGATAACGAACGTTGCACATGTGGTGTCAATGGTGGGCGTTGAGCTTTTCAGTGTTCATACTTGGGCAACGCGCATAACACCACCTATTAACGCATTAAATTCCTACGTTTAAGTTTAGTGGCTTCGTGGAGACAGACTTCGTTAGTCATATGTAGTGATTATGAGTACAAAACCCGAAGTCAAATGGCACCAGCTTGGCTGTACCCTCTGAAGAATCATCACGAGTGATTCCTCCAAATTATCACGGATTTGACAGTCGTTTTAATATGTGCGAGATATCCACCAGTACAATTTGCGTGGCGCATTCCCCAGAGCACCTGGCTGCGCTGCTCGAGCACACGTAAAAAACCCCGCACATTCTAGATCAATCCATCACAAATAATTACCAGTATGTGAACACGACGAAGCAAATTGCTGAAATTGTCTTCACCGTGTGTCAGGACATAAAACCAAGTTGACGCTACTGTTTTTGAACGGGCCTAAGTGGACAGAGCAGAGCCCCACGCGTCGGAACTCCACCGACGTCGTATGCATTTCTAACAGCTAGACGACGTGAATAATATGTGAAAAACAATACAAATCAGATGTCGCGAATGGCGTCATCTGTTTCCCGCCAAGATCGACCTGAGTCACCGGGGCTCCAGAACACAACTGGCACAACGCAATGTCCTTCCTGTCGCGCTTGATCCTCTGCATCGCTCTAGTAGTGGCAGTGGCCCAATGCGACGACTCAGCTTGCAAGTCAACCGCTTTTGCCGCTGCACCGGCCGTCGCGCTGTCGTCGTCACTGTCTCTGCGCAGTCTCGTCGTTGGGCAGAATGCATGCTTTCAAGTCACTTCTAGCGTCGCGGCCAAATGGATCTCCATTGGCTTCGCAGCGGAAGCTAAGATGGTCAATTCGCCCGTAACCAACGCCGTTGTCTTCGAGGTCTCGACGTCAAGATTGCAGCTTTACACCCTCGGCGGCTACAGTGCGTCTCGCATCACGCGCCAGGCCGATCAATCATCGTTGTTTGTCGCCCAGGCGGGTCTTGTCAACGGTGTTGCATCCTTCACGTTCGCAAGACCTCTGGTGGCGCCTTCCGCCACTGACATCACACTCGTGAATGGCGCAGCTGTGAACATCCTCTGGGCGCTCAGCGATAATGCGTGGCCGTCCATTCACTCTGAGCGCGGTGTTTCTCGCGTCGTGTTAACATCAGCGGCGGGTCCTGCACAAGTGCTTGCTTTGGAGTCATCGATTGTCACGACGTACACAACGGCAATAGTAGCGGCGGCGTTTGTGACACTCGTGGCACTCGGACTTGTGACGACGCACACTGGTGACTTCCGCATTCTTCACCACAAGGCCATGCTGGCGCCACCGGCGCCGAACCATCTCTTCTTGGGCTTCCTGCAGTCCCTGGCCGACGTTAAACTGGGCGAAGTCGGCGTAGGTATCGTGTATGTGGCCGCTCTCATTGGGGTTGGGGTCTCGATTCACCTCCAGTTCGAGAATGAGTCGCTTAACCGTTTGGCTTCGGTGACGACGGGTCACCTGGCGCTCACCAATCTTATGCTGCTGCTCTTGCCTGTTGCCCGCGGAAAGCACTGGGAGCTCGTTTTTGGCATTTCCCACGAACGCATCCTCAAGTTCCATCGCGCTCTTGGTCGGCTCTGCGTTGTATTTACAGTCCTGCATTTGATTTTGAACGCTATTGACGTCAACGTGACCACTTCTACCGCTTATGGCACACAACAAGTTGTACCACTCTACGGCTTCGTGTCGTTCATCGCTTTTGCTTCCATGGGCCTTTTGGCGCTTGAGCCCGTTCGCCGCCGGTGGTATGAGCTCTTTTACTACTACCACCGCGTCGCTGCAGTCGTCGGCATTGTCTTTGCGATGCTGCACAGCCGCACGGTCGCGTACGCGATGATCTTTCCCGTCGCCATTTACGGCCTCAGCGGCGTTTTCCGGCTTCGGGCCTTCTGCACTCATTTCGCTACCACTGTCGAGGTCCAGGGCGAAAGCTCGGTGACTCTTATCCTGCCGTCCACGGCGCAAACCAAGCGCTGGGCCGCGACCATGAACCCGTGTGCATTCTTTTGGGTGTGTGTGCCGTCTGTGTCGGCGACCGAGTGGCACCCTTTCTCGGCCATCGTCACTCCGGACCAGGACTCGATCGGTTTTTGCATCAAGTCTCGGGCCCGAGGGTCGTTCGTCGACGGCGTCTACCAGGCTGCCTCCGAGGCGTCAACACTGACCGTCCTAGTGGGTGGCCCGTACGGAAAGCTCACCGTCGACATTCACAAGTACGACCACGTGGTCATGGTGGCAGGTGGCGTCGGCATCACGCCAATGCTTAGCCTCATGAACCAAACCCGCGATAAACAGGCGCTCACCAAGACCAAATTTGCCCTGCATTGGGTGGTGCGGGAGCCAATCGACTTGCTCAAGGCAGATCGCCTCATGTACCCACTGCCTCACCACGTGACGACGAAGCTTTATGTGTCGACAGTGACAGAACCGAGTGGCGTTCGCAGCGTATCCGGTGAGCACGTCCCGTTTGCACCAGGAAAGCCCGTGCTCGACGAGATCATCAACACGGAGCGATTTCTCGGCCAAAAAGTCTGCGTACTCGCATGTGGCCCGGCTGGTCTCGTCGCCGACGTCCAGCGTCACGCCCATCAGCTCGGGTTTGATTTCCACAAAGAGTTGTTTACCTTTTAACAACTTTAAATTTGCTTATGATTTTTCTGGATGTCCGCGCTGACGTCCGAGGTCGCAGCTGCAGATTGCAGCGCACCGCACATCAGAGCAGCCTCAGGCAGCTGCACCGCAAGCGTGCAAGAAATATTGAAATATTTTGTCTCGACGACTTTGAAACTCTGGTAACATTAGTTTTGATAATGGATATAAGCCACGGAAATGATCAAATTACTATTGTTTACCTACGATATTTTGGTTAAACAAATCGCATTATTGTTGCATGAAGGTTACAATAAAAAATTGGACCTCTTTCGACATTAGAGGTGCATTGCATTTTTAGGGATTTGTTCGTATCTTGGAATAGCCAGTATGTGGATACAGTACTGAAAATGCCCGTGTACAGAGTTTCTGCGGATCCATTGCAGAACGCCGCGTGGGCAAGTCTGAGTCGCTGCTAGTAGGTGTCGGACGAGACACTAGTTGCTCGATCTACGTGTTCTCGTGCTTGTCAAAATTCCAGCACCCAGATACTTGTACAAGTCGACAAAGTGTAACCTAGTAAAGATATGCACATGCATGTATATACGTCTTGACTTGCCGTTTCTTGGTAATTATCTTACCGGGAGCTTCTCTGGGAACACAGCCACGACTGTGTCCGTCCTAGGTCCTGCAAAGCAAGTGCCCGATACCCGACATACCGGCAGCTGCGCTTTGCTGTCGTGCTGGGCTTTCTGGAAGTGTTCACAGCCGTTCTTATGGCGATATATTATATCGCCATTAATAGAATGTCAATAGCAATGCCAAAAGGTGCCAAGGAGGATCAGAGCTCATTTAATGACGTAAGAGAAACATTTGAAGCACATTTCTTTGCGTCGTCATTCAAGAACCACGATTGATTTTTTCAATCAAGTTCTGTCTATTTTCTCGTCAAGCTTAATTATTGGGAAATTCACGTGTTGCGATTGACTTGCCGTTAAACTGGTCTCTTGAAATAGTGTGCGCATTAGTACACAGTACGACACAAGGTGATAGCATCGCGGACGCACTTGGGTGTCGAGCAGGACAAAATTTAATCGCCCTCGATTTCCCTTCTGGCTACTTAAAACAATATCGTATTTGGTGGTCACAGATCGACTACAATTGACTGAGCCAGATGCCATGCATGGGGCCATTGCCATTGTCCTTCCGTAAACATCGACTATTTTTCTAGACTGAGGTCCTATGTCGCGCATCGGCCTCCGCAGCGGACTGTCTACGGTGTGGCTAAATCCCGTGGGTTCAAGTTGGCCAACTCTCTTAAATTTACGGTATTGCTACATGGGTCATAGTCTGGCGCCGCTCAGTTCCGAATTCCAACCATGGGTGGCACATGCACCAAAGCAACAACGACCGCAAGCCTCGGTGGTCGTGACGTATCTCGAACGCGGGCGACGATGGTCAACATTGAAAAGTACGGGCGCTTCCTCCAAGAGCTTCCACTCGACGGTTCCGTTGTGCTGGCAAGCATGTCTGAGGAGTACCAGCGGCAGCGGTCCACGGCCCACGCGTTTGTCGACTGCGGGTACCCGTTCGCAATCTTCCGACCCCATCACGCGCGTGACATTGCCCTTTTCCTGCAAGCCGTGGGTCACCTTAAGCTCCACATTGCTGTGGCGAATGGCAAGCATTCTGCGCTGTGCCTTCCTGACAACGCCGTTGTCATTGATCTGCGGTATATCAATGACATCCGAGTCAACGTTGAGAACAAGTGGATTGATATTGGTGGTGGCGCGACAACTGGAGCCGCCGACGCCGAGCTCCGTGGGTCTGGGCTTGCGTTCATCGCCAGCACGCATCCGGACACTGGTGTCGCCGGCTTTGCGCAGACTGGTGGGTGGGGCTGGCTTTCGCGTCAGCACGGCCTTGCTATTGACCATTGGCTCGAAGCTGACGTCGTGCTTGCCAACGGCGACCTCGTCACAGCCACCGATGCCAACGAACACGCGCCGCTCATGCGCGCACTGCGCGGTGGCGCCGGCAACTTTGGCATCGTGACGCGCCTTCGGTTCGCGCTCCACCGCGTCGACAAGTGCTACTACAGCATGCCTCTGCGTGTGTGCCCGACGCTTGCGTCGGCGATCAAGACTGCAACGGCTTTCCGCGACCGGATGGACACAGCGCCGACGTACGCGGGAGGCATGCTCTTGTTGCCGTGTGGGAAGCCGTATCTGCGTCAAGTGATCACAGCAATCGGCGCTGCAGACGTCGTACCGGACACAACCTGGATCGACAGTATGCGTCATATGGATGCAGGGCAATGGACCTCAACGCACCAAACTCTTCACAGCGGAGGCTACCACCTCGGGCTGCAAGGCCTCTTAGCCCCATTCTCCCCCCGTGGCCGTGCACTGACCAGCAGCATTTTCGTCAAAGACCTCTCCAACGCTGTTCTTCGTGTGCTATTGCACTACACACGCGAGCAGTTACCGAGTACCTCGTCTGCAATCGCGGCGTGTGCGTGGGGCGGTCAGATCCCATTGGGCGACCGGCCGCATGCGTTGAGCCACCGGGAAAATGGATGGTGGATCCTCGTCCACGCCGTGCTGCCCGATCTGTCGTGGTATCAAGTGACAAAGCACAAGCAGTGGGTGGTTGCAGTTAAGGCAGCGCTTCGGGAAGTCGACAGCACCGCCGTACAAGCACCTCATGTCTTCTTCGACACGATCACGCGTAATGCGACAGCCAAGACCAGAGCCTTTGATGACATCACACACCTCTTTTTGCGCCAAGTCAAAACTGAGTACGACCGCAAAAATGTGTTTCACATGAACCACAACATCCGGCCGCTGGTGTAGAACTAAATGTAGCTAAATTTGTTAGGTTAATTTACGTTGCGTGGTTGGTGACGCAACGTGTGAACTACGGGGAGTTGGCGTTGCTACTAGGAGTCCATGTTCATGTGAACTGAGCCAGTTAGCTCGATTTGCTCTACGCGTCCATTTAAATTACTTGAATTTGACCTAAACAGTGTGCATAAAATGTATAGGTTTTTCTTCAGTGGAGGACATCAAATTCACAGCAACTAATATTTTGTGGAGCGTCGATTGGGAATATATGCACATCATATGCTGTTATATACGGGACAATCGGCTTCGACCAACGAAAGTGAAGTGTGGACCATCACCTAGCTCATTCCTGAAGCAGCACTGTAGAAAAGCTCAGATATGAAGATAACATTGTTTCCAGACGCCTGTCAAAGCCTGGGACAGAACTTATTAGTGCCAACATCGTTAAACTTATTTGTCCTTGGGGTCGCGCAATCACCACCCTACACAAAAACTCAAACGTAAAGATGCGAAACATGGCAGCAATCATAATAATTAACAAACGTTAAATGTAAATAGATGCAGATACATTGAAATGCTGCATGTATCATATATAATCTTTAGCCAAGAGGTCCTGTAACTCTGTCGGGATGCCTGTGGAAGGGTATATTACTCGATGAAACTTTAGGACCTAAACAACATCTGGCTTATTCGGCATAGGTACTGACGTCCACATGCGCGGAGGGTGAGCGTGCCTAACAATGGGATCAGCCAAAAGAGTTTACCAAAACACGGATTTCATCTTTCCATAGGTCAGCCTTGAGGTAGTGGCAAATGAATCTCTCAGTGCCTTAAGCCACGCAACTACGCCAATGTGTTCCCGCTACGCCTACCCTACTTGATGGGGTCTTGGTGCTGCTAACAAGCTTTTGGTTTAGTTTGATGTCCTCTTGCAAACTTGCGTGATCACTGACTCCTTCATCCTAATTTTTTTGCTGAAATTCCTTATGGCACTTAATAGCTCGGCACGTCTGCATTTGCTGTGTGCGTGTTGTTTGGACTTCAAGCGTCGATGGCGTATGATTATAAAGTATAATTCGTAAATCCTTCTGCGAAAGCATATCTCTAGGGAAGGCTGTTGTTTTGAGCCAGAAGGACTTTCAAAACGGGGACAAAGCTAAAGTGTCTTTCAAGAATAAGTGCACGTAGACAAGTGATTGGGCACGGATGTTGGATAGAGACGTACGGGTACATGGTGTATGGGCAGCGTTCTAAAAGACAGGCGCCCTCGTCCTTTTTTTGTCCTCGCACAAAGCGCTCCCACACCCAAGAACTCTCTTGAAGTGAAGATGTCCTTCTGCAAGCCCCAAAACCATTGACACGTGTCACGCCCCAAGTCCGGTCCTCCAGGAATTTTGCTTTCGAGCAACCTGACTGCTACAGTAACATTAATCAGCGAGTAAACTTGTTAATGCAGCGTTTTGCACCTCGAGAGTTTTCAATACCGCCGAGGAAAGCCAGCAAATCAATCAAAGGTTGCTAAAATAATACATCTCGATATGTGTTTCCTAAACTTTCGACACACAAAACTTTGTGTACCCGGACTCGGTTTGCCAAGCATGATTGGGCAACCTGTCCTGTGCCCCGAGTGTTTATATTCGAAACCTATCACCCTTGAAGTGGTACGAGCTCCCCCTACCGTACGTTGGAGTTGGACTAACTGCAGCGACACGCAGCTGCCATCCATTCCTCACGAAGAAACGCCTTCAAGAATCCCAATGGCAAACAATTTTTGGGGATCACATGTGATCTCGCCAAGCGTGCCCAAGCTGGAATATATTTAATTCGTAAGTGTAATTCCGTGGTTCGATGGCTGTGCCTTGTTAGACCGAGGCTCCTCATCTTTTAAAATGGCTTTCCTTCTGATGTCTAGTGTAGTGGGTGTGACGTCCAAATAGACTGTGCTTTATGGCCACGGGTGCACCAGTCGAATAAATTGTCGATGCAGGCTCCAAAGTTTTGACGCGAGGAACGCAATGGGAATGTGCGAATTTGGTCGACGCATACATCAACCATATTTTTACGCCGCTTGGACGGGCTGAGAGTAGGACTTGTCAAACTCTGTTAGCCGCCAACGAAGCTTCTTTGCGAGCACGTCGTTAGTTCGTCCCGGTACATGAAGGCCGTTTGTGGCTCGTTTGTGGCTCGTCCATTGAAAAATTCGCTTCTATTGCCACCGAGACATAGAGGCTGCTTGCTCTGTATTACAGTACACCCACCCAGTCCGTTGTGCCGTTGCAATCTACGGTACGCAATCGCCGGGCCAACGCGGCAGCCTTGGGCGGCAGCCGCGCATTTGGGCTCATGGGCGCCCCTTTCTTACTCACAACCGCCACCAGATATATACACTCGCTCCTCCCTCGTAACCTGGCCATCCGCGCTCTGTAATGCTGCTAGCGGCGAGGTGACGCCGATGACTTCGGGGTCTCCTCGCAACCGAACGGACTTCGGGCAATGTTTGCCAATGGCGCATTGGAGGTGCGAACTAATGGAACTTGCTGGTGCTTCAACGTTTTCACCGCCGCGTACCGTGTACTGGGGCGGCGCAGCTGCCAAGGACCTCGGGCTCCAGCTTCATTTTGCAATTCATAGTTACATCACGCGTGTCTTACATGGGGTCGATGTTTGCCAAACCCACAGAGGCCGCGCTTGCAGGCCGCGACGGCGTTCGCACCCGCGCCGCACTGCTTCTGGTCGAAAAGTACGGCGCCCAGCTCACAGCCATCCCGATCGATGGCCGTCTCATCCTCGCAAGTATGAGTGAAGAGTACCAGCGCATTCGCTCCTCAGCTTTTGCATTCAATGACTGCGGGTATCCGTTCGCAATTTTCCTGCCGCTGCACGCTGGCGACATCTGTGCCATTGTGCGGGCGACCGCGCACCTCAAACTTGACCTCGCCATCGCCGGTGGCAAGCATTCGCCGCTGGCATTTCCAGACAATGCCGTCGTCATCGACTTGCACTATCTCACGGAAGTCAAGGCGAATCTGCCGGAGCGCTGGGTGGACGTCTCGGGTGGGGCTAAGCTCGGCACCATCGACAGGGAACTGTCCGGCACCGGCCTTGCCATGGTTTCGGGTACCAACCCCGACACAGGCGTTGGCGGCTTCGCGCAAACCGGTGGGTGGGGCTGGCTCTCGCGCCAGCACGGCCTGGCCGCCGATCATTGGCTCGAAGCCGACGTCGTGCTCGCCAACGGCGACCTCGTCACCGCCACCGATGCCAACGAACACGCGCCGCTCATGCGCGCACTGCGTGGTGGCGCCGGTAACTTTGGCATCGTGACGCGGCTTCGGTTCGCGCTCCACCGCGTCGACAAGTGCTACTATAGCATGCCTCTGCGCGTGTGTCCGACAGTCGCGGCGGCGCGCAAGTCCGCCAAAGCCTTCCGCGACCGCATGGACACGGCTCCCGCTTACGCCAGCGGCATGCTCGTCTTTCCATGCGGCCGACCGGCGTTGCATGAGGTGACGACGGCCATCGGCGCCGCCGACGTCGTACCGAGTGCCGCGTGGGTCCACACGAACCTGCGACGGCGCGGCGGTCATTGGGCCACGCTGCACACGGAGGTCCTCCAGGACGACTACCACCTCGGGCTCCAGGCGCTGCTCGAGCCGTACACGAAGCGCGGCTACACGATGACGTCGTCGTGCTTTGTGCGGGACCTCAGCGACAGCGTCATCGACGTGATTCTCGCCTTCACCCGCGCCAAGCATCCGGGGCGGCAGTCGCTCGTGTTGGCGGCGGCGTGGGGCGCGCAGATCCCCGACGGCGTCCCGGGACGGCCCCATGCCCTCGGTCATCGCGAAAACGGGTGGTGGATCATGCTGCAAGCGACGACACCCGACATGTCGCTGTACCAAGTCACCAAGCACAAGCAGTGGGTGCACGACGTCAAGGCGGCGCTGCAGGAGGTGGACCTCGGCGCTGTCCAAGCCCCGCATGTGTTCTTTGACACGAGCTACCGCCACCCGACGCTCACAACGGCCGTGTACGACGACGTGACGGGCCACTTTTTGCAGCAAATCAAGACCGAGTACGACCCGACAAACGTGTTTCATCTCAATCATAACATACCTCCTCTCGTTTAAGCTATCTAACTAGTCTAAGTTACAAATCTTGATGGAACGAACTCGAACTAGGAGTCTAGGGGTTTCGGAGTTACCCCTAAACCTAAAAAGTGTTGCGATGCAGCACCACGGGACGTTGTGAAGCCAACTGATTGCCTGTCAACGCAAAATCAAGAAGGCGGTGCACCGAGTCCCGTTGAACCAAAGAGAATGCAGGGATTATCCGCTTTTTCTGTTGAGAATCCGCTTTTTCTGTTGAGAATCCGCTTTTTCTGTTGATGTACTAGCCGATTACAACAGAATACGGTGATACATTCAATGGTATCAGCAACAGCAACAAATGGACCGTCGACGAGAAGCACAGCACTCGATTCACCATGCGTCAAGCGCGGTGGTTGCCCGAGTCCGAGTCGCGCCGCTACTACCGCTGGTGCTGCTATGCGAGACTGCTTGCGGTATCGTCGTGGTGGAGACCGACAATTGCGGCGGCACTCCTTCCCATTGTCTCTTTCCGCTTCACCGCCAGCTTGTGCCTGGCGGCATTTTTGATGTTTTCCCGAGTGATGACGCCGCCGGGTCCGCCATCGTCGTCGCGGTCTAACGATGGGTGCGCGCGGGGACTTAGCGCGTCCTGAGAGCTCTGTGTGAGTGGTCGCGGTGATTCACTTTCGTCGGCCTCGGCGACATCGCCACCGTTGAACTCATCGATGTCGGGGCTGCGCTTGGTGACGCTCTTGAGCAAACGGAGACCGTCCACCTTGCGCTTCTTCTGGCTGCTGCTCCGCGGCGTCAACGCCGTCTTTCCGGCAATGTCGCCCCCGACGCTGCCTTTGTTCTAATAAGCAGTCAGCCGTGTGAACGACGGTGTCTAGCTAACCCCGTATAAAACGTCGGGATCGCCGCGCCCGTGTTCGTTCTACCTCGGAGTGATCAGCAAAGACGACAACCACGTTTGGAACACCTTGTCGATAATAGCCATCATACGCTCTTCGCAAACGCGAATGATTTCACACATGGCTTCCGGTGATACAGACTCGAATTGAGATAAGGTCACCGCGCGCATGTCCTAGCAAGATCAACAAGCCGCCGACGCCCTCAAACGCTTACTTTGTCTTGGTACGGCGGCCAGAGGTCTCTGGCGGGCACCAGGCCCTGCTTCGGGGCCGAGACGCGCGTGATACCAGCGAGACGCGCAATGTTTGTGAGCCCCGTGATGATTTCGTTGAGACAATGGAGCTGCGTCGAATGCCTAGCCCCGGCTAAGCATGTCATGGCCTAGCCAACGAGCCTACGTTCGCTGGATGCGGGCGAGCGACGACTCAGCGTCTCGGGCCTCTTCTTCAAGCACTCGTGGGTCTGCGCATTCTTTGTGGATGTGCTCCAGGCCCTTCATTTGCGCCTCGAGCTCGTTCTGGCTCATTTTGATCTGCTTCAGGCGCCCTTCGTACAGCAGCGCCTGGACCATTCGGTGAGCACGGCATGCCGCACGCAACGCACCTGCTCGTCGAGGCTGTGGTTGAGGGCCTCGCGGTTGGTAAATTTATCGTGAATCGTCCCCATGTCCGAGAGACCCGTGGCCGCGATGATGCGCCGGCACATGGACTGGCATTGGTTGAGGGCGACTTTGGCGATTGACGCCTTGTTGGACGCCTTTGCGCCCGTGAGCTCATGCCACCACGCCATGCATACCGTGGTTTCGGCTGTAACTTGAACATTAAGTTTCTTCTCGAGCTCCAGGGTCTCGGCCGACTTGATTTGCAGCGCGTTCGACTTGACGTTGTCGATGATCCCCAGACGAACGTGGTACAGCTCGTCGATTTTGGCCTGGTCAACCTCCATGCGATCCTTCGTCTTGACAAGCCGATCGAGCACGGCTTCATGCAGCCGCCGGTTCTTGCTACACTCGAGCTTGAGGCGTGGGAGCTCATTCGTGCACAAATGGTGGTGCTGGTATTTCAGCGATTCGAGCTCTTTGCGCAAGTCCTAAGCAGCATGAGCGGTCTCCCCGGCTCTGGAAGCGCACGCGAAGGGTCATTTCGAGCAGTTTGGCCTCTTTCTTAACATGGACAAGGTGGTGGTGGTCCGATGCCGGGTAGATTTCGGCGGCCTTGAGCAGTTTAACATACGTTTTTTCTTGTTTGGCAACCACTTTCATCTGTGGATGCCGTTAGCAATGCGAGTCGGGGCAGTGGGCGCCCGACCGTCGCATCAACTTGATCCATGCGGCGCGTCATTTCATGCAGCGCGTCTTCGGCTTCGTGAATGTACTGCAGCGACAGAGCGTGTTTGTGCTTGCGGTCGCGGATCGTTTGCCGCAGCTTCTCGAGGCGGGTGTTCTTGGCCGTGGCCTCGCGCTTGAGGTAATTGTGGCATTGCTGCAGCTTCAGAAGCACTTGTTGGTTGCACGACTTTTTTACGTCGTACTCGGTCTTGGAGTAGTCCTGCGCGTGAGCCTACGCCAGACTGGTGCCCGCGGCTGCCGACAACAGACGCACCGCGAGGCCAAAGCCCTCGGCCACCATTTGGTCGGCAAAAAAGTCAACGTCCCGAACGGCGTTGGTGGCGGCGGGCGACCGCTGGGAGAGTGCGCGCCCGAGACTCGAGTGGAGACTCGAGTCTTCGAGGATCGTGTTTTCAAGCTGCACAGTGAACGACGCCGTCGGCGCGTTCTTGTAGCCCATGAAAGACGTCTTGCGCTTGAGCATCAAGTGTGTTGGCGAGTTGGGGCCAATGATGTCCTTTGCGCCCGTGTCATGACGGCCGTAGAAGAAGGCAGTTCATACCAGTGTCGATGGTGCGTTGGAGGTTGGAATCGTTGGTAAGCTAGCGTTCGCTATGGCCTTGAGCTTAAAAGGACTAATCGCAACCGCCGACGGCTAGAGCCACGTCAACCCCTGGCTAGCAACGCGAGAACAAACCGAAACGCGCCGCGGATGCTTCTTGATGTTGGGCATCGATGCCGTGCGTTTAAGAGGATTCGAGGGCAGCACGACGGTGGACGCCGACGGAACAAGCGTTGCCGACGGAGCTGGCGACGTGGCTCCTGTGACGACCATAGAACGCACCTGCGGACCGCAGATCGTACCGAGAGGTGTCGGGGGTTCAAGCGGGTCGTCCGTCAGGTTGTTGGTGTCGATCGAGACAGACGCTTGGATCGGCGGACTCTTGCCGTCGCCCTCGTCGATCTCATACCCGAGTGCAAGCCACGGAAACTGCATGCATGAGCCACACTTCTACACCAAAACAGCGCTACCTGGATCCAAATCCAACGCTGGTACAGATAAAAGTGGTGCACAGTTGGGTCGAGCGATTGCTGCGCCAAGCTATGCGGCAGCTGTGCGCCCAGCGCTCAGAGGTGTTTGAAGTGCTCGGGGCTGTACCTGCTGCACAAAGTGAAAGCCGCTGGAGGCCAGCTCCTTGAGGTCAAAGATCGGGTGGTTGAAGGTCGGCAGGTCCATTTGGCTGAACACCGAGTATTCAAACAAAAACTTGGTCATCTGAGAATCTCGTGAGCTCATCCAATATAGTGCAACGCACCGTTTGCAGCACGGGCAGAAGCTGCTTTGTGGACGGCCGCGCGCTGTGGTACCAGTCGTCGAGCGACTTGTTGTATTCGCGCACGACGTCAAATGTGACGATATTGGCCTTGCGCTTGTCGTCGGCACACATCTCGGCGGCCTCGGTTGTCGGCGCCACAGCGCCGCTCACCACAGACCTACATGTTCGCGTCGGGTCTTGCACAAGCCTGGTGTCCATCCTACCCTTCGCTGAGGGTTTTCCAGTACGAAAAGAGCTCGGTCTTGTAATTGGCAGTGAAGAGAAGCTGGAACATCGGCAAGTTCACCAGCACTTCTTTTAGGGCGTGCCAGCGCCGGCAAAACGTCAAGTGCCATGGCAGTTCCTAGCTGCGACTAAGGCACGGTCTGCGGCACGACCCACCTCAACGCGACGGAACGTCGGCGGGTGGCAGATGAAGAAGCGCACAAGCCAGTTGTGATATGCTTGTTCAGCCTTGGGCGAACCAATGTATCGCCAATAGACCAAATCCCGCAGCGCATCGTAGCACTGTGGAAAGAGTACAATGTCCTGGAGAAATAGGAACCCGAGGGTGCGCAGCGCCGAGAGCAGCGTTGCCCACGTGCTCTCTTGAAAAGCCAACTTGAGCGCTGGCAGCTTGGGGTAGCTCTCTTTCAGCAGACTGTCGAGGTCCCGGTCGGACGCCTCCTCGTTGTCGTCGGGGAGTCCCGTGATGTGCTCCTTCTCGGCGATAGCCATGGCATTCACCAAGCTCTTGAGTTCGTTCACTAGCAGCCCGTGCCGTGCCACGTAAAGCACGCACAGCGCCTTGCCCAGCAGCCCTCGTAGCCCAGCGACGTCGCGGCCGCCTGTGACGTAAACCGGGTACGTCATCGTATGGCGCGCCTGCGCCCGCTCGAGCCGCTGGCTTGGCCCCGGGGTCTTTGGGTGGCTGGTTGGGGCATCCGACTTGGCGGGGAGCTCTCGGGTTTCTAGGTGCCTGTCAGCGCCCCGCCGATGAGCCTACGTACCGTCATCGTTCGTTGGCTGAGACGTGCCGGTGTGCAAGATGGAAGTGAGAATTTCCCGCGGGCCGTCAAGGTCTCCGGCCTTGGTGGCATCTTCCATTTCCTGGGAGAGTTCTCGAAACATGAGCGTGACGTCTTGGGGGTCTTCTTCAAAGTTGCGCGGCGTCGCCATTTCGTCGTCGTCCTGCGTTTCGCGTGAGGCTGGCCGCTTCCGGTGGCGCCACCAACCGAATCGTAGTCGGTGTTCATGATATCGCACGCATCCGACACCTGGTGGTGTTCATTTGCAGCGTGGGTCGTCGAGTACTTGGCAGGTGATGCTGGCGGCTACAACCAGTGCACTGATGTGGGGCCGGCGACGGCGGCTTACCGCGGCAAAGAACGTCGTATCGAGAGGATGCTCGGTGAGAAATTGCATGGCATCGGCCGTGTCTCGATGGGTTGGCGCGTACCCGACCTCCATCGCGCGCAGAATGGCCTCGTACAGGTTGCCGTTGCTGACGGCCGAGATCCATTCCTTGAGCACGAGGTGACTACGATCAATGAGCTTTGCCAACGCGGGGACGACGCACATGTTGTAGCCCTGTTTGGCCGCCCACGACAGCGCCACAAGCAAAATGCGCAAGAACTTGGGGTTGCTTGTACGGCTAACGCTCACAATGGCCTACCGAACATCGGCTACGACATGCAGCTTGGCGTGTACCTTGACTTGGAGCTCGAAGAGCTGGAGCCCCGGCGACGCTCCGTGGTGGCTTTGCCGCTGGAGGAACTTGGTCAAAATCATGCGTTTTTCGTCGTCGGTGAGTGGGCTCAGGTACACGGTGTGCCAGTTGCGGCGGACGGCTTCGATCTACGACGGTGTGATGCCTTAGAGCGGCGCGCGCGGCACCTTGATGCGCTCCATTGTCGGGAGGTCGGGGCCATTGGCTTCTGGTGAATGTGGCGCCGACGGCACGCTTGTGGCAGCCAGGACGAGCCGCACGTTAGCTGGGAACGCTAGAGGCCGGTGAGGTCGAGCTGGGACAAGTGCGGTACACAGCGGAAGCCATTTTAGAATGGAGTCGCCGTCACTCGTGCGCAGGCGATGTACGCCGTCGACGATCAAAATGATGCGACCTTTGCGCGACGCTGCGTCAAGGTATCGAGGGAACTGCCAGCTGAGTCGTTCTTCTAGGGTCGGCACCTCCTTGGGCAGCTCAAAGTACTCTTTGAGTTCCGTGAGAATGCGCTCAAGGAGCTTCGACACGAAGGCGCCTTGGCGCGTGCATGCCACTGCATGGTAGAAAATGAATTCTGGTAAGCCATTGTTCCAGTTCTGGAACTTCTTCTTGCGTCGGTTGATCCAGTTGGCCTAGGGAGCATTTGGCGCCACGGCATCGCCACGGCGCCGTACCAGGTACGCCGATTTGCCAGACCCGGGCACGCCAAACACAATGAGAGGGCCTTTTGGTGTGTGCATGCCATCGACGTCGCAGAATTCATCGAGCTCCCTAGGTGCGTTTAAGACACAACGGAGGCAGCGTGGGCATACCGGAGGAGGTTTCGCTTGTCGGCAAATGCCCACTCGTCCGTCTCGAGCCGGCTCTTCATGAACGCATGGTGGAACTCCGACTCGTACTCCGATATGGAGTCGATCTCGCGGATGCGGATCACCGGCGCCGCGGGGTTAAGCGCCGACCCCTTGCGCGTGAGCTTGGACTTCATGCGCCGTTCCGTGCGAAACTGCTCCAACAACCGTAAAATGGTGTTAAAAATTTTATACTGTGATCATATGACCCTCGATACAAGAACAATATGGATTTCTACCAATCAGGACCCGTTTATAGTTGGCGCAGGTTAGCATTGGAGGTACTGGGAGCACCGCATCGATGAGCGTACGATCGGACACAGTGGTGCATGGCTGAAGGAGTGCATGGGAAGGTCCGTGGCGGGTGCGGGAAGCTGGTCCCCAGGGAAAGGGGTTCTGTTACAAGAACATGCGATTGGATTGGTCGATAAGTCAGGGTATTTTTGGAATTTTGGCCAATAGAATGGGTCCCCGAGGCCAAGATCCTGGACCGCAAACCGCAATAAGATGTCGGACGCGCCTGCTGCCCATCATGGCCTCCCGACAGAGGTCGTGACCCACCCGCTCGTGTTGCTCTCGATTGTGGACCACTACAACCGCGTGGCGAAGGACACGAGCAAGCGTGTCGTGGGCGTGCTACTCGGGTCCGTCTCCAAAGGCAAGTGCGACGTGACCAATTCGTTCGCCGTGCCCTTCGATGAAGACCTCCGCCACCCGACGATTTGGTACCTCGACCACGACTTTCTTGAAAACATGTACGCGATGTTCAAGAAGATCTCCGCAAACGAGCGCATTGTTGGATTCTATTCGACAGGCCCCAAGATCCGCGCCGCGGACCTCGCTCTTGACGAACTCTTCCGCCGCTACTGCGCTAACCCCGTCTTGGTCATTTGCGATGTGCGCCCGAATGTCGAGGGTCTCCCCACGACAGCTTACGGCTCCATCGAGGAGGTAGAAGAGGACGGCAAGGCCATCAAACGCACTTTCAAGCACATCAAGTCGACCATCGGTGCCTACGAGGCGGAGGAAGTCGGTGTCGAGCACCTCTTGCGCGATATCAACGACCCAAGCGTGAGCTCGCTCGCGGGTCAGGTTAAGCACAAGATGACGGCGCTGAGCGGCCTCAAGGAGCGCGTTGAGGAGATGCGACTGTACCTCCAGAATGTCCTCGATGGCAAGCTTCCTGTGAACCACCAAATCGTCTACAACATGCAGACGATCTTCAACCTTCTCCCAAACCTCAATGTCGAGGAGCTCGTCCGGTCGATGTTTGTCAAGACGAACGACATGTACTTGGTACCTTTGCTCGATACGTTGGCCTTCCGCTCATAATGTGCCCCTAGGTTCTCTACCTCTCAGCGCTTATCCGCTGCACCATCGCTTTGCACGACCTCGTGTCCAACAAGATCAAATACAAAGAATCGGAGGTCGATATCAAGGACGACACGAAGGCCGCGACCTCGTCCACCAAGGCCACCGCGCCGTGAATTGGCACGACCTGATGCATAAGTATCCTCCAACCCGGGCAACATGACATTATCGTTCCCATGTCTTCTCATCCATCGCATCCACACTCTTGTGCGTAAAGCATCGCCGCTATCGCGGTAAGCTAGCGGCAGCCGTGACTTCATCGGTGGCCTCGGCGTTCCTGGCATCTGCGTTCGCTTGTCCTGGCAGTTGATCGATCGGTTATGAACGACAGTGTCGGTTATAACAGTTGCGAAGAAGCGTTACGAGGGTTAGGATCTTTCGAACGACGTGCCCATCACCCCCCGTGTCATGGAAGCACCGACGACCACCATCACCCTGGCTGGCTTTGTCGCAGCCGCCATCTCCGCCCTTCTTCCTCCCATGCACATGATCACGAAGTCGAATGCATTCAGCAGGGATAAATAACATGCAGGGCGAGGCAAGCTAGGCTAGCGGGCACAGCCGAGCTGGGCAACCTCGAAGAGGAGGTCGTCTAACCAGTCTTTGGGCTCGAGCACGGTCTTGGGGCGCTTGGGAGTCTCAGGGACGACCTTGGCAGGCAGCTTGGCCTCTTGTTGGAGGTGCGCCAAGCTCTCTTCTTCGAGCTTGGCCTCGATCTTGTCGACGGCAGCAAGGTACTCAGTCTCATACTCGACCGAATTGGACACGATGGCGCAAAGCTGAGCAAGACGCGCCTGCTCGAGTTCATAGTCGGAGTCGGCCGACATGGTGTCTTCCGAGCACGACCCGCGGAGGTCCACGCTCTTCCATGCGAAGATCTCGTCATCATCGTCGTCGCTTTCGTCCGACTCCGAATCGCTTACGTCCGAGTCCGAATCGCAGTCGGCATCGGCGTCGTGATCGTCGTCGTAGGTGCTCTCGACGTCACTGCAGTCGATGTTCTCTTCGTCGAGGTAGTAGCTCGCCCGGCTCTGCTGGCGCAAGATCCAGTCGTTTGTCTGGCCGAGGGCATTGTCTTCCAGCGCCGTGCGCAGCTTGGCAATGGTTGCCTCGTACTCGAGACAGCGATCATGGTACATGTCGACATCGTCTTGAAGCATTTCAAGTTCCTCGCGGTGGATCTCATCGATATCGTTTAGTGGGCCCGCGAGCGTGTCCATCTGCGCTTCGATGTGCTCTTCGAGGGCGGCCTCGAGGGCAAATACTTGGCGCACCTGCGCCTCCAACTGGGCCTCAACGCTCTTGAGTTTGCCTTTGGTTTCACGGTGCAGCACCTTTTCGATGCGCAGCTCGTAGTGCGCCTGCGACAGCTGCGTCGTCAAGGCCATGACTTTGTCATGCAGCACTTGGTTGCGCACAGCGAGCGAGTCCACCGTGTCCTCGGGCGAGGCGGCGTACGCTGGTAGGAGACGCGTGGTCTCGGGGAGAAGCTTCTGGCTCATGTAGCAAGGGCGGATGTGCGGACGATGGAACCGGCGCCGACGCGTATAGAACCGGCGGAAATCGGCTCACTGGCCCGGGCACAATGACGATGTGGGCATGTCTGGTCCGCTACTCGCCCCACCAATACCGTAGGGTTGAAATCAACGGGGCAATTGACGAATCTCACGGGACAAACCCTTTGTCCCGATCGTGCAACGAATTGCCGCGAAAACGGCTACGGTTTTATGGGGCGGTCTGCCCGGTCACAGAGCATACAACTCGCCCAGGAACGCCTTGCTTTTCAAGGGCTGCCTCTAAAGTAGGCAATGTCGATCAACCCAGCAGCATCCTGACGTATATGAGCTCCTATCCTAGTTATACGCGCCAAATAAACGCGACGTACATCGCTATGAAAATAAGAAACTGACCGACCCGCCTGGCTAACAGTAACATAAGATAAAATGTCGAGCGCCGCTGGCTTAGCAAAGTACTCCAGGCTTAGTCAAGCTACAAACGAGCGGACAGAAGAGTTCCCAGATTCCTGCTTTTGCCAGTGGACCGCGTGGCTGTGCTGCGCATTCTTCATGGCCTCGAAGCGGTTGTGGGTCGCGACGGGGCAAATATACCGGGGTATTTGTCCCAGGGGCAAACCTTGCCGACCGGTCGTACCTTCAATGACCCGCAGTCGAAAAGCTACTCTTTTTACCCGTTTCGGAGTTCTGGGCTATTCCCTTTATGCCACGGTATCGCGTTGATATTTCCACTAAATTTTCTCCTCGTACCGAGAATTCAAGGACTTACCCGTAACATACGACATACCAAGTACGTTCCTCCTATGTAAATTGAGAATATTTTCGAGAAAGTAACGTTTTGAACTTTTTATAAGGAAACAAAGCAGTATCCTCCCTGTGACACCAACCGGTGATAAAACGGCGCCAATCTTGTCCATGACGCGCCGCAACCGCTGGTCAAGGTCGCTCGGCCATACATTAATCGCACTCAACTCGCCCCAAAAAGCCCGGCAAATTTTGAGGTGCCTTTCACGATCATCTTGCGGCATGCCGTCGACATACCGTGTACTTGGTCCGGGACGAGGCCTTCCAGCTCCGTCGATTGGCCATGAATGTCAGGAACAAATTCAACGCCCTGGCGCATGCCGTCGGCGCCAGACATGCGCTGGGAAAGTTGCGTGGGGTTAGTGCCAACGTGGCACGACCACCCAAGTCGATTTGAGTGGGATCGCGGAGTGACAGCCATGGTGAGCTCAGGGCATGGGGTTCTGGACCGCGCGCCCTTGTCTTTGGGAAGCAAAGAGCGCGGCCGCATGTTGGCGGCTGGAATGGCCATGAGCTACGCAGCAGGATGCTACTGGGCCACTGCGACATCCAGGGCATCGGTGTGTTTGCTGCTGGCTAGAAGCGCACCGCCCGTTTCCTTGTACCCTCGCTGGCAGCCCACAAGTGGCGCGTTTGTTCTATACAAAGCCACCAAAGCAACGCGGGCACAGACGCAAGACGATCGAATCACACGGTTCAATCGGCGCCCGGAGAGGACGAACGGACCACGTGCAACGTGGCACTTGAAGTAAAGGAGCTCAGGGATGGCCATGGACTGCGAATCTCTCTGCGGTACAACGATAAAATGACAACGTTACGAAGCTAGCATCATGGCAGGGCGACGAGTACGGGAGGCACACTGCATGGCGCTTGCTGCAGATGACATGGCTCTTCGAGTACTCGACAGCTAATTATAGCGCCGATTGTAGAGCTGGTCGGTCGAGAGCGCGCAAGATGCACAGTGCGCCCGGCAGTTTATCCCCGCGGCAAAAGGTAGCGCTCATGCGTGACCCCGACATGACGACCAACGCACCGGACACACGGCCGTACAAGCTGTACCCGTTCCATGGGCTGCAGCAATCGCCCAAGGTCAAGAGGTAGCTCACCATGAGGCACCATGGCCTCACGCGACGTAGCCCCGGCAAACGACTGCAACACATGGAGGCAAGGCCGAGCCCGTGCGTCATGGTGCAGTGGCCGCACCATTGACCTAATCCAGTAGACGCGTGCACGAGGTCATTTCCGAGCCGTGGTACCCTTTGGCCCGGCCCTTTTCGCCCCTGTCGCCCGTGTCACCCGCTTCTGTGGTGCAGCACATGGCCCAAGAAGTCCACCCGCCGGTTTGTTCTTCCCCCGCCAACAGCAGGGTCATCGGGCGTAGATCAAACCCACCGATCTGGACCAGATCGAGCAATGGCTGAAAAGCCTCGAGTCGGAAGCCCGACACTTCACGTCGTACTTTCTCTTTTGCGAGATGATGTTTCAGCAAACAAGCGTGCTGGCCACGGGTCGCGATGTGCCCAATCGGCTGCGCACGGCCGTCGCCTTCTATTGCCTCCAGCAAGCGTCGTCCATCTTTGGCCGGTACCAGAGCGTACTCGACACCATCTGCCTGTACACCTCGTATATGCAACGGCATGTCATCGCTCGAGCAGGAATCTCGGTGCGGCCATTTACACGTCGTTTGCAGGCCTTCGCCGAGGCAATCCTCTCACCGCACTCGAGTGCTATCAGGCTGGCATGCCGTACTTTGAGCAGTGCCGCGTCCTACAGGCGCAAAACCAGGCCCTCAAGCAGAGTACGCCTTGCTGTCACAACCGAGGACCACGGGCGCGTAGCGTCCACGGAGGCTGAGGCGCAAGTGATTCGCCTCCAACAGCAAGTGACGCAGCTCGAGGCGCAGAACCAACTACTTCGCCAGCGTACGTCGACCGTTGGTGCACTATCGTCGTCGCATGGAGCGTTGGACTCGGCGGCCCATGAGAAAGTGGGTCTTGTCGTCAACGCTTTCCACAGCCTCGACAGCGGTGATAAGCTCCAGGTGGCCTGGCTCCTGCGGTTTGCGCGTGTTTTAACGTGAATAGCTCATCGTGGGCATGGCCGAAGGGCTTGGAGCCGACATGCACGTTGAGACGCTGCAGATGCTCATCGACAACCTGTCACCGGACGCGCGGCAGAAACTTTTGGACAGCCTCCTCCACGACTATGCTCAAGACATGACCGCGTACATCGGCTCGTCTTGAGGCGCAAGCCACGGTCCACGTAGGCGATTGGAAGCCGATGCCGCCGTCCGCGAGAAGCGCCGCCGAAAGGACGACGAAGAGCGTTACCAGCAGCTCCATGACAAGTACCAGGCCCGTATCCTCGACGTGCTCAATGGCGCTCCTGTCGCAACACTGGACGTCGCCGCCGCAGACGTAGGTCTCGGCGTGTGATACTGCTGAGGCGCACGGTAGTGGGAAACAATGAAAGCGCTGGAGCGGGTCGTTGCGAGTCTTGGCCGCGAAAAAGGCCGCGTCGCCAAGCTTGAAGCCCGCATCTTCGCCATGAATGCTACACGGTCCAAAGCCACCAAGTCGATCGAAAGTTCGGCCAACAGCCGCCAAGCTGACCTGGAGGCAACGGTTGCAGCCCTCGAAGCAGACAATCGCGCGCTCGAGGCAGCGTGCACCGCCCAGCAAGAGCAAGCAAAGCCGAAGCCGACGCAGGACGCCGCAACGCAGGTTTGCTTGATGAACACCGCGATGAGCGGGCTAGTGGGCACGTAGGTGTCGAAAGGAGAACTCCACCAAGGCCTGCTTCAGCCCGAGAAAGAGAGATCCATTTTGCCGCAGGCGACGTGGCTGCAGGTGGGCCAGGCGCCCAAGCTTCACAAAAGCTTTCCTGGTCGCGACACGACCACTGCGAGGGTGTCTTATGGGCGTCGACTAGGGTTATACACAATGATTCAAGACGCCAACTATTCGGTGGCCAATGTGAAGCGGATTTTGGCCAAGAAGCGACCGCTCTCGCTCGTGGAGATGCACGTGACGATCGCGGGGTTGTACCAAAGCAAGTTGTGCCAAGACATTGCCGACGACAACATGCACCGGCACCGCGAAGGGCTGTCGCAAATGCTCTTAGATGCATATACAGTCTACTATGGCCTCAAAGAGCTTGCGATGGGACAGCTCATTCATCTCGACACGGCCGTGCGAAGATATGCCTCGGTAGGTCATGGTGCTGCATCTTGCATTGACGCTGTCTCGATGTAGAAAAGCAGTCGAATTCGCCTCTTTGGTTTGATGGTTGGCAGCCTCGAGCCTGGCAGCTTTGCGTCATCGGCACAAGCCATCGACTTTTTCTTGTTCGTCGTCGGCGTCCTCTTCAATAGTAGCCACTTTTCTGGGAACGGAGGCATCATGAGGTCCATACCCTAGTTGGTAACTACCGCTTGAACGCGGACAAAGCCATGGCCAACGGCAAACAGCTCAAGGCGTGGTTTGGGGACGGCATGCCAGGCAGTGCAACGCTCAAGATGGACAAACTCGTGCAGACTGTGCACATAGTGTTTGCGTACACCCATGTGACGCCTGCCTTTTTGGACGAACTGGGCGCGCTTCAAAACGGCAATGGTGATGTAGATCTCGATGCAGCCTTGGAAAAAATCATGTTTTACTGGCTGGCGCTGTACACGGAGCAGATGGAAACCATGCGGCACGTCTTCACGCTCGCCGACGCCGACGGCAATGGCGTGCTCGACTTTAATGAGTTTAGCATCGTGGTGCACCACTTGGACCCGGAGTGCCACCGCCGCGACTGCCTCGCACTGTATAATCGCGTTGCGGGCGCCGACAACGTCATTGACATTCACGAATTCGTCGTTGGTATGATCCTGCACCAGCGCGATTTGATGCTGCAATCGTATTTCGCGACAGTGCCCAGTGCGAAGCCGCCCGTGTCGCCACCACTCCAAGACGCCGACAAAGCCATCAAGTCGAAGCCCCACGACGACGTGCAGCTCGCCTTCAGTCTGACCCATCGCCTCTCGACGCTCGTCGACAAGATGCGGCCATCCGACGCCGCCGAGCCGCTGGCATCCATTGCAGACGACGCGGAGGAGCAGGAGGAAAAGACGGCCGAAGCACTTGTGCTTGAAGCCACCTCCGTCAAGTGGGATGCTCACATCGACGACGTCGTCGCGCAGTTCATCACGCATGTTGAGGCTCGACCAGCCTCGCAGACTGCCACGTCATAACCTTTTATCTATACAACTAATTAGCTTAAAAAGTACGAAATCTTGGTGGTTGGCGGTGAGGAAACTCCCTGATTGCAGTGTTGGACACTTTAGTTGAAGGGATATTTGGAGACACAGGGGAGAGACTTGGTTCATTCGCAGGGTAGAGTAGAGCGCATAGAGGGAATTACCCCGAAATGCAAGCACTTGAACCGCTGCGGAAGCGCCTGAAGCACCGGGAGACTGGGGAAGACTGCAACTTTGTCGTGCCGTATGGCGTCCATGCCCCCGTGGCCCTGGTTGAAGAAGAGTCTTCGTGGCTGCGCCTCGAACACGGGATTGAGGTGGCCCAGGCTGGCGCTGACGCGTCCCTGCCACCTCCGAGTCGCCACTTTGCCGATTCCGGGCTGCCGCCGCACGTCGTCGTGGCCGTCGAGGCTCTTGTTGGCCCTGCACCAACGCCTGTGCAAATGCAAGTGCTTCCGTCCATCCTACAAGGGCGTGACGTGGTGTGCATTGCACCCACGGGCAGCGGGAAGACTCTGGCGTACTTGGCGCCGCTTGTAGCGCTGCAAACCACCCAGCCGACGCCGTTGGCGCTAACTGGGCTGGTGCTTGCGCCGACGCGCGAACTCATGGAGCAAATATTCCGGGTGTGCGTAGCGCTTTTGGGTGCGAACGCGGAAGGAGCGACGCTGACGTGCACGACACCAACGACGCGCGTCGCGGGCATCTGTGGTGGCCTGCCATTGGGCCCACAACTTCACGCATTGCAAGACGGTGCGCGATATCTGTTATGGTTTCTAGTGATCGCGGGACGCTGTAGGTGTGGACATTATCATTGCGACGCCAGGGCGGCTGCTCCATATTGTCGACGACCACGCGTTTTCGCTTGCAGCATTGCGTTACCTCGTGCTGGATGAAGTAGACCGCATGATTGACTTTGAAGCACCGCTTGTGGCCCTCCTCCGAGCATGCAACCCTGTTGCGCGACAAACAATCGTATGCTCCGCGACACTTCCTTCGGCCGTCGAATGCATCGTGCGCAGCGCTGTCTTGAACCCGATCACGGTGAAAGTGATGCCAACGCTAAGCAAGGCTCCACCAGTAACTCACCGATGCACAGTGACGTCATCCAAGCTGCAGTGGCTATTGCAGACGTTGCGCCGCGACGTTCCACGCCCGCCCGTACTCGTCTTTTGCAATGCGGCTGCCACCGTCTGGAAAACAGCCCAGTACCTTTTCTCCGAACAATTCCACGTTGCGCCGTTCGTCGGCGATATGCCACAGCGCGCTCGCTTTCAAATTTTGGATGCTCTCCGCAACGGTGGTGTTGACGTCGTTGTTGCCACAGACCTCGCAGCGCGTGGGCTTGATGTGCCGCACTTAGCTGCTGTCGTGCAGCTAGACGTGCCTGACTCCCTAGAAACGTTCGTGCACCGAGCTGGACGCACTGGGCGTAGTGGCCGCGCTGGTTTGTGCTGCACATGCGTTACATACACTGACAGTCGCAGCACTGTGTCGGCAATCGGTTCGTACGTGCAAAGCTTAGGGCAGCAGATTCCAGTGGCCATGACTGCTGTATCGCGCTTTAGTGATAATGGCAATAACGCTAACTGACGTCCATAATATATGACTGCTTCGAAAATCCACGCAACCGTTCATGATAGCTTTCACTACTACATCGAAGTTAATGGAAGTTGACTATTGTACCCGTCAAAATGGAAGATCACGCACCCTGCACACTGCTTTTGTAATGGTGTTGTTCGGTCAATTTTACTCAAATTGAGTCGAAACTTTGCAAATCCATACTACACCAATTCCACTTTAATTAACTAGTACACGTTCGCATGCATTGCACCGTCTGCCCTCCCCGTATCACAAAAGTAGTGTTCTAGTCATATATTGACAATATTACTGTGAAAGCCAATTTGCGACGCAGTACAGTAACCTCTCGAATATTTGCGAGATCGACTAATTGCGGGTCGAACTCTTTTGGCCTAAATCGCCCAATGTGTGCAAATGAAAAGGAATTAAATCTCATCGACAAGTTCAAAAATAATATTGGACGACAGTGCTTTATTAGACAGATTTCAAAGATCAAATCCGCGAGCTACCCCCACACATCGTACCCTACACCACAACATTTCGGGGAAGGATGGATCTATATATTTTCAAAAACTGGCTATTCTCAAAGTAGAATATAGAAAAGATATGTGTGGGGAAGGGTGC
>JNBR01001530.1:0-24209 GCA_002081595.1 Achlya hypogyna | reverse complement strand
AAATCAGCCAATTCCTTTGAAACGCATTAACCTGTTACACTTGATGCAGCCTGCCCTGCTTCTACACTCGCAGCAACCTCACACCAAAGTTGCGGCTGCCTATAACCTCTCGTCGTTGGTATTGACAAGCCGTTGCTCGGACCTTGTCTACTGTTTGTCCCAATTACCCGCTGCAACTCATACACGTATCACCTTCATACACACTTAACGTCAATGAAACACCTCAGACATGCAAAAAACTGTATTAAATCATAATCGACCCATACAAATTCCTAGACAGCCCAGTTTCGATCGATTCATCTTCGGCCTGGATGCAGTATTCTTTCGCAAGCGGCGCAATCAAGTGGTCGTCCACGTTGCAAAAGTCATCGAACGGCACCTCGGGGCCAACGACGACACCGGCATCTTCAAAAGCACTGCACAGGTCAGCAAGTTCATTCGACCACTTGACCCCTTCGTTCATCTTGACGTTGTAGGCCGCGAAGTCCACGGCGGCAAGACGAGCAACGGCCGCGTTCTTCACGCGGCCGCCAGTGGTCGTTATCCAGCTCATTTTTTCGACTTTTGACGGGCAAACCAGTGCCGGGTATGCTTGATTTTGGAATGACTCTCTTTCTGCTAACCACAAAATCCTCTTCGATGCAAATATCTCGTCATATTCTATATGGACCGACGTATCAAGTATTCAAGGGTATATAAGCGAACACCATTGATCCGAGGTTGGCACTACAGTGGGACTGGACAAGTATTGTGGAATGGAGGTCGTAATGTTTAGAGCGCTGCGCCTGTTCACATCGGCTGCCCCGTCGTTTGTAAAAGTCGACGCATTGCATGAAACTAGCTGACTGCGCAATTTGTTCATTTTGTCACTGTAGCACCAAGCCACGCGCTGACCTGTGATCTCTTTCCGTGTTGGTAGGATATAGGCTGGGCACAAACGTTCGAAGTACGCATGGTACCCTGGTGTGTCGAACTGCGAGAATGTATGGCAAGACTCGTACATGGCACGCGTGAGGAGATTATCCAGGACAGCATTTTTCTGAACGCTGACCTTGGCGTGCGTCACGGCAAAGCCCAATTGCACGTGGGAACGCTTCGCCGGCGGCTGGCTCATGTCGAGGGTGCCACGCTTGTTTCTCTCGGCTGACATGCGGTTCCAGGCTTGGGTGGCCGTGTTGGGGTCGGCGAGCTGGTCAATGATGGTGTGTCTCGCACTGCATGCTTTAGAGTGGTTCTTAAGTGAAGTTGATATCGCACAATCGTATTCTTGGCAGCCCAAGCACTGGACTTTTGCTGTCTTGTCCATACCCCTGATGGAGTACAACTTCCAAACACTGCCCTTACCACGACCCATGCTGCAGGTGGATCTGTGTTTATTTTTCTGTTCCAGCACGTCGTGGTGCCCAAAACTGAATTTGCTGCACGCCAAAGGATGCAGGGCCATTCATTTCGTCCGTTTGCGTGTCGTGAATGCAAATGCGTGGCACCGATTGGTTGCAGGCCATCACTTTCTATATATGCATCAACCGGAATCGAACCGGTGACCTTTTGGGGGTGTCATTTGAATCGCTCGAAATGACAATGAAGAGGCCTTACTAAGGCCATTTATTAAGGCCATTTAGTTAGGCCAAGTAAAGAAGCAAGCCCTAGTCACTGTAAACCGCAAGTAGAACCGATCGGTCGATAGCCACATCGGGAGGTTCGTCGACATGAAGCTTCGCTAGCCATGGGTACATATATATTTATAGAATCAGTTCCCATTTTGTCTCGAGTTCAATGGGCGTGACCGCTCTACGGGACCGACCACGTCGCAAGGCGCGGGGAAGACATCAATCGCGATATACCGCACGGCAGAGGAGGGCTGTCGCGCTGGCAGCGCCCGTCGTTCTCTGGGGCGTGTTGTGTAATTGCGTGCTCGCGGCCTGACAATAATTCGTTAAGAAATTTTTCACGTCCCATGCAAGATCGTATCTTCACCAGCTAATGAAGATTTTCCACTCAACCGTTCTATATTAAGCCCGATGCTCTCTTCAGCTAGACTGATTCTATCTTACGTTAGATCGGGGATGCCCAGGACTACAGGGTTTGCAGTGATTCGAGCAAGGTCGAGGACTGTGACTCTAGGATCAAATGCCACGGCGTGACCTTGGATAATTGCAGCATGACCGTCTTCGCTTTCAACTGGAAAAGTGAGTCCCCACTCTGTGATGCCAAGGACTACATGCGGGCCGTATACGAGGCAAACGAGGCCATCAGCAGCAAGGTTGACGGCCTCGCACAGATGCGTTCGGGGTAGCTTTGCTCGGGTAACTTGATGGGCAATTGCTGGTGGGTAACGAAACGTTGAGGCCTGAAGCACCGTCCGCACTGTCACTGTCGGGATAGTTCCATTTGGTCGGGTGCTCGGTGGGGCAAGAAGGTAGCCGGCGATACTGCTGGATGGCATTACTGCCTTCCAAAGCGTCGAAAGCAAAACAACGGTAGCCGGCGAGAGAAGTGTGAAGATACCAAAGAGTTGAACGTATAGGTCAAAGCAATTAACTTGGTTGGTGTACACGTTGAAAATGGAATTGGTGTAATGGTGCACAATGGTTCCAGTCCAGCGGTAGCCCTGGAAGAGCGACATGCCTCGTGTGGTGACGTAGGTGGGAACGTAAATCCACACAACTGGGGCACCAAGGATGAAAAGGTTTTCGGACATGGCAAAACTGTAGTTGACTCCAAACGTCAGACCCAGAAATCGGGATATGCAAAGCAGTACCAAGGCGGAGGGCCAGATAATGCGCATGATTGACATGTAGTCGAGGAGTAATGCACCGTAGGAGGCCCCGTCCGAGTACACCGCGTGCTGACAGTAGACGACGATGTCTTCGGTGCTTGCGATTGCCTCGATCGAAAGCAAGAAAAGAAGCAGCGCGTTGTGGCGCTCACGTTTGTGCAGCACGAGGCCAAGGTGGCGCCGCCACAACCACGTTAGAAGAGGCTGGCGGTGACGGCGGAAAGCAAGAAAGATTGGGTAGTAGACGGAAGAAACGCGGTAAAAAATGACAATACCCAGAATTGCCAGGCGGGAGGCGTCCTTGTAGACGGTGCGCACCATCGAGATATCACCCTCAGATTTGTGAAGCGTTGATACGACAAAAGAGGTACCATCGAACGAGATCTCATTGTTGTCGGCAGTTCGAGTTGTCCGCGCCGTCCAAGGACCTGCCGTGTCGCCGTACCAGGCGCTGGTTGTCACTTGGGTTGCGGTTCCGCCGATACGCATATCTGCCTGGCACCCGGTGAGGCTGTGCAGGTTGAAGACAGGCTTGTTGAGCTCGAGTGCAATACTTGTAAAGACGGGTGCCTGCGGGTCTGACACATTGGCGATAAGCACTTGCTGTACGCCTGTTGCGTAATCGAGAATGTAGAAGCCACCGAACTCCTTGCACCACTTTGTCGTTTCCGTGTGGCTTGCGCGGTAGTTGATGATGCGCCCATTCATCGTCGTGTACGAGTCACAGGCAAAACTATCACCTTCGCCCAAAAATGCCAGACACGATCGGTCGACAGAGCTCGTCTGCACCGACCATTGCGTCGACGCGTACCGGCGGGGGTCGGGGATGTACACAACATCACCACCAGGGAGCGTGCAATTACCAAAATAATTGCCCACGTGCTGCGTGTCGCCCTTGTCGATGGGATAGTAGGACCGGCATGTAGCTCCGGCGAGAGACCCCGTGCCGAAGACGGGCAGCTCAAAGTAGCAGTCGCGGAAAGGCCCGGAGGGAGAGCAGACTCGGGAGGATTGGTTGTTGAAGGTGTTGGCGACAGTGAGTTGCCACCGATAGCCTTGGTTACTGCTATCTAACGACGTGAAGTAGCCCGTAAACGTTTTGATGGGGTCGAGAAGCGAATTGAGAGTCAACGTCAACCACATCACAAACCGCAGCGCCTGGAGGAACGACGGATATTGTCTACGTAGAGTCAACTTGGCGCAGTCTATGCTCGGAGGCCTGGGTGGTCCATTGTCGCTCGTGTGGGCTGCCAACATGAATACTTGCCGACAGTTTTGATGCGACCCCGCTATGTGCTTGACGTTACATACCTTAAAACCATGCGAACGATCCAACAACCGCTACGCAACGATAATTTGACAGCAGTCTCACCCGACAGCAGTGTCTTGCGTCGCTAGGGTACGCGGAGTTTGTGTTTTACAGTCTGTTTTGGCAACTAGAATCGTGATTCGTTCAATAATGGTTAATATACTAGTATCATCAATATAAATCGGGAATCCCGATGTAGGCCGGACGGGATGTGATGCGGGCGAGTTTTTCAATCGAGGTATCTGCACGAAAGCTCACATGATGGTTTTCGATCACAGCGATGTGCCCGAGTTCGTTTTCAAGCGGTCTCCCGACGCCCCATTCGACGATCCCCACCACGTGGATGGACCCGTACACGAGGCAGACAAAGCCCTCCGCAGCGAGGTTGAGCGATTCGCAGTACCGATTCTGCGGCAGTTTGGCGCGAGTCATTTGGTAGGCAATCTCGGGTGGCACCTGTCGCGTGCTCTGCATGAGGACGTTGTGAACGCGAACGTCCGCGACAGAGATGTCCAGGACGCGCTTGGAGTTGCCGTGGCGCAGCGGCGAAAGCACGTATACGAGAATACTGCTCGTGTTGGTTAGGCGCCGCCAGACAAAGTCGATAGCGATGGTTGTGAACGGTGACACGATGCTGAAGGCACCAAAAAGTTGCACGTAAAGGTTAAAGCAGTTGAGTTGCTTGCTGTACACGTTGAAGATTGAGTTTGTGTAATGGCGCACTACGGCACCAGTCCAGCGGTAGCCTTGAAAGAGATCCATGCCCTTGCTCGTGACCTGAATCGGTATATACGCCCATACGACGGGGGCGCCCACGAAGAAGAGGTCTTCCGACATGGCGAACGCGTGCTTGGCGCCGAACACGAACTGAACGAACCGCGATACGAGCAAGAGGAGAAATGCACAAGGCCAGATAATGCGCGTTATGCTCATGTATTTGATCATGAGCAGCCACAGCGACGGCCCCGAGTAAATCACTTGTTGGCAGTACATGATAATGTCTTCAGTACTTGCGATAGCCTCCGCAGAGAGCAGCAGTAGCAAAAAGATATTGTGACGCTCGCGCTTGTGCAGGACAAGTCCCATGTGGCGGTGTAGAAGCCACTCGACTAGCGGTCGGCGCTGGCGCCAGTAAACAAGTGCAATTGGGTAGTAAATGGAGGAGCAGCGGTAGAACGTGATGATAGCGAGTAGCGAGAGGCGGAAAGCGTCTTTATACCCGAGACGGACTTGCGTCAGGTCGCCTTCCGAGTAGTGCAGCGTTGAGACTCGAATGACACTTCCATTGGAGCTGAGCGTGTTGGAGTCCGCCGTCCGCGTAGTCCGCGCTGTCCAAGGCGCTGTTGTGTCGCCGTACCACGCTGATGTTGTGATGTGTGTGGCTGTTCCGCCCACGTGCAAGTCTGCGGCGCAACCAATAAGCGGTTCGAGGCTGAAGACGGGCGGCAGGTACGTCATAGCAATGCTTGTAAAGACAGGTGCGCGCGAGTCCGACACGTTGGCGATAAGCACTTGCTGTACGCCCGTTGCGTAGTCGAGAATGTAGAAGCCGCCGAACTCCTTGCACCACTTTGTCGTCTCCGTCTGACTCGCACGGTGGTTTATGACGCGCCCATTCATCGTCGTGTATGAGTCACAGGCAAAACTATCGCCCTCGCCCAGAACGTCTAAGCATGGTTTGTTTGCCGAGCTCGTCTGCACGGACCACTGCGTGGATGCGTACCGGCGGGGGTCGGGAATGCGAACGACATCACCACCAGGGAGCGTGCAATTACCAAAAAAGTTGCCCACGTGCTGCGTGTCGCCCTTGTCAATGGGATAGTAGGACCGGCATGTAGCGCCGGCGAGAGAGCCCGTGCCGAAGACGGGCAGCTCAAAGTAGCAGTCGCGGAAAGGCCCGGAGGGAGAGCAGACTCGGGAGGATTGGTTGTTGAAGGTGTTGGCGACAGTGAGTTGCCATACCACATACTGGTTGTAGCTGTCCATGTACATGTAGTAGCCATAAAGAGTCTTGACAGGGTCCATAACCGAGTTGAACGAAACCATGACCCAGAGCGCGAAAGATAGGTGCGCGAGGACGCTTCGATACACGATGGCAGTGTCTTGCGTTGAAGTCGCTGTTCGTGCCCCTAACGGGCCCGAATCCTTCATTGCCGGCTCTTTCGCGGGCTCGTCCATTGTGCCCGCGTCGGTTGGCGCCAAAAATAAGTTTCGTCGGCAAGCATCGTATCACTGCATTCTTATTTTGGGCTGGAGCAGTTGAGAGCAGTACAAGGGCTGCTTTTCAGTCATGAGCTGAACCGCGGACTGCTTCCCACTCTTTGGTGTGTTCCTGTCTTAAGCCAACGATATCTCAACGCGAATTCTGTGAATACTTGTGGTCAAGGCGCAGGACTTTGATATGCCCGGTGAAGCCGGTGCTCAACATTGGGAGCGAAGTCTGCGTCGTCAAATACTGCTAAGGAATTGTTGCTGAAGGGTGATTTGTATGCGTTTGGGTCTTCACGAACGAGGACTTTGGCACTGGAGACTTGTGTATCATTGGCGAATTGGCCAACAAATCGCTGTATAAGCACATTGGAATAAACTGGGCACTGTAAAATATGGATGTCGTTTTCGGGGCTCAATGATGCATCTCAACATTTACCATGCCATCCACAACGTGCAAGTCCAAGTGCCTCTCTGCATCGCCCTATGAGACAGCGTCGAAAGCCTTGGTGTGTGCGCCTGCCCGCGTACGCTCCGCCAGGAGTCTCCGTTGTCTCTTCGAAGGCTGTACCCAGAGCAGCACACTCACTGGATTTTGTGTCTGTCATGACGCCAGCGACCGGTGCCTTGTCTTGGGTTGCACTAAGTGGACGCTGTGCAACGACCTCTGTCGTCGCCACCGGCGCCAGTACGTTTAAGAAGAAGCTCGAATCGGCGTACTAACTTGTTATTACAAGGCCTTTTGCATGTTCATGCGGAGTTGATGGAAAAGAGTGGCACCCCGGTTTACGACAGTCTCTTTCCAAGTCGAGTCCCAGTGCAGGTAAAAGGAATCGCGGAGCTCGTTGGCGGCCGCGAGATGCATACCCGGGGCATGGTGCATCGCGGCGTTTTCTTTGCGCAAACTAACAAGGACATCGACGACGTTCTTGGTGCCGAACTCCTGCGTCACACCAAGGCGCACGGCCGCATTCGGAAAGAGACCGAGATACCCGTTCACAGCGAAGCCGCCCGCGTCTTCGTAGCCCGAGAGTGCTGTTGCCTCGGCCATGTTATCGCTGATGGAAGCGTGGTCCGGAAAGAGCGCGGTAAGAATGTCTGTGGTAACTGATAGCGACGGCGAAGACACTTGGACTGTGTCGTACCCCGAGGGACCAAGCCCCGTATGTACGTCCAGAAAAGCCACACGGCTCAATTGGTTCACATGCCACTGCGATGTATAGAATTCTGTGAGCAGTTGGTGGCTTGGCTCGAGCTCGTGGCCGCCAAAGAAGAGTCCCTTGGGTTCGTGGTACGTGCCCGAGACGATCGCACGCTTCACACTGTCAAAACCCCCGCGCACCATTTGCCCCACGAGTCTACAGAAAGTCTTACATCGGCTGGGCCCGAGCGTGACCTACGTGGGAAGGAAGGTAGCGTCGGCCCAGTGCGCTGCGTGGGGCGGGTTGAGCGCTGGCGAAAGCGTCATGTAGCCGGACCGATTGGGGTCTTGCTCCCGCTTGGCGCTGAACTCGTCAGGTGAAAGGTAGTTGCGGTTGAGGTCGACATTGTGCTCGTTCACACGGCGCAGCTAATGTGGTGTCAGTCGGGACCCTTCGTTTTCCCGCACCTTGGCAAATCCAAAGGGGTTGACGGCATGTACAAAGACGACAGTGGGTCCACTGGTGAGCGCAGCAGGGTCGGCAAGAAGCGCGGCCTGAATGGCGCTGCCAGCAAAGCCCTCGACCCCGTGTGTGCCAGAAAGGTGCACGAGCAGCGCCGTCGGATCCGCGCCCTGCAACACTGCCACGTCGATCGTGAGCTCCGAGTTGGGCAGAAGCAACGCATGCAGCGTTGCATTGGCCTCAGCTGCGCTGGCACGGAAAAGTGCGCGGGCCTCGTAGTAGCTTTCGGAGAAATACGCATCCACCGAGGACGCGGGCACAGGCGCTTGCATCGAACAGTACGACGCCACGATCGCCACAACGAGTGCCGGCGCGGACCAGCGACGCACGCTCATGATGTCAAAGCCAAAATTGGTTGCCATGCGCCAGGCTTGTGCACCATATGGTGATGAGTTGACGGGCTTGACACCCCCAATACGTGGCGTCATCAACTTAGTTACCCGTGGGCCGCCGTAGAGACAAGCAAATCTACCGACGTTGCATTGGCGCCTTTCTAACGGTTGCGCCTCTTGGAGCGAGTGTTTTATCATGCCCTGCGATGGTTTGCTATACGTTGGGCGTTCCATGGTAGTCGCTGGCATCGTCCACATCTTCGGTGTCGTCCATCTGAATCGAGCTCAGCGCTGCATCTGGGTCCTCGCCGCGCATGAGTTTCTCGACGCGGTCGAGACCATGCAGCGCCTGCGCCATCGCTGGGTTGAGGCTCAGTGCCTTGTGGTAGGCCGGTAGCGCCTGCGCGTATTCGCGGTGCATCGTGTACACGTCGCCAAGTTTGGCAAATAGCACGTCGCGGGGCTTCTTGGCCACAAGCGCTTCGAGCCTACGCGCGCTCAGGGCCGCCACCACCTGCGGCGTACTCGGCGATAGCCCGCGGCAGGTTGTTGTCGCTGATGAACAGGTCTATGAGGCCGAAGCGCGCCCGCAGCGCGCCAGGGTTGAGGCTAAGCACCTTTTCGAACGTGCGGCGCGCCTAGCAGCTGTGAGTGTGGCGGTGGCCCGCCTGCACCTTGTCACGGCTCTCAGGGCGCAGCGCGAGCACCGTCCCGAGCAGCACGAGTGCGCGGGGGCTGTGTGGCGCCAGTAGCAGAGCCAGGCGCGCGGCGGTCATCGCATCCAAGTACTTGTCGACGCCCTTGAGGCAAAGGTCGCAGAAGCTCTCGACGAGCCCCTCAAACGCCGCGACGCTTGGCGCCAGCTGGTTCGCCGTCGTGAAGGCACCGACGGCGTGCTCGGGCCGGCCCATCTGCAGCAGCACGTGGCCGCGGCAGAGATGTCCGCGGGCAAAGGAAGGCGCAACGCTCACGGCCTGCAGCGGCATGAGCCCTCGGCGTCACAGTGGTACAACCCTGTCGGCAAGCTGCAGTGCGGACGCGGCGTCGCCCTTGAGTTCCGCGTAGGCCGCAGCGGCGACCCAGACCTCGGGGCAGCCTTCCGTGAGGCTGAAGAGCTCGCGCACGAGGCTACGGTGGAGTCAGCGCTGAAAAGCGGCCCCACGCACTTGTTGAGCGGCATCGTGTGGCCGCTTTGCTTGAGCACACCTGCATACACGTCCATGCACTCGGCGCTCGTGGCGTCCAGCTGCCGCGCCTACAGCGAAATGACGCTTCGAAGCCGGGGGGACAGACGCGCTGGAAGAGACTGAGCGCAGCTTCGGGCTGCTCGAGCTCGATGTGAGCCATGGCGCGAAGCAGCGTGCAGTGAAGGCTCGACGGGAACGTGCGGCCAAGAGTCGCGAACGCATCGAGGGCCACTACGGACACTTAGTTGCTGGCGCCGATGAACAAGTACGCGGATGGCGGTGGCTTGCCGAGTGAAGGTGTGCGAGAGTGAGTGTTGGCAGCCACATGGCGTCGGTAGGCGGCAGGTGCATCGCCTCGTAGAGCGATGCAATGGCCGTTGATCCTTGTGGTCGATCCTGCTCGAGGACAGCCGAGACTTCAGCCAGGGCCAAGGATGCTTCGACGGCATAAGGGCTGATGCTACGAGAACAAGTGAGTTTAGTGCAGTTGTCGAGAAGCGAACGCGAGAACGCTCTTGAATGCATCTTCGGCCAGCCTACACAACCAATGACTGGATCGGTCTGCACTCGTTTGTACTTGGCAAGCCCTTGGGCCTTGTAGAGCTTCCCCAAGAGCATGTACACAGAAAGCGTCCGTGCCTTAGCAGGGATTGCACTAAGCTACGGTTCTGGGTTAGCCACAGACACAGAGAACGGCAAACCGTGTGCAGTGCACCTTCGACATCGTCCAAAGCGTGCATGGCCTTGGCCATCTTGAGTCGCACGTTGATTTCGTCCGGATTGTCGTCGCATGCAATGGCGACCGCGTAATAGCGCTACATTAAAGCTTGAGCTGGCATTGCTAGTGTACAAATACGATGGCACGCTTGAACTCGCTTTTGGCAAGCAGCGCATCGGCGTACAGAATGTAGACGGCCGAGCGCTTGCTGCCACCCGGTGCCAGAGAGCAGAAGAGACCGCCAAGTAGAGTAACGGACTGAATCTCGCCCGCAGCCAGAAGCGATCGCATCTGTGCCTCTAAGTTGAGCATCATGGCGTCCGATGCTGGCATCGTGGATCGCGCAGCGAGGGATTGGCTGTGTTCAAAACAGTAACAAGTTATAACAAGTTATAAGAAAATCCGATATGGCGCATTTGGTGTTTGATGCCAGTTTTTGCATTTGCATCGGAACGGCACAGTGTGTCTCCGATAGAAGCTGTCGTCGTTGGACTACAGGAAGCACTTTGCGTCATTGGACTATTTATTTAGCGCATGCCTTAAGAAGACCGGACGACGGTATTCTCTGCATTTTACGTGCAATCCTTTGAGAGTGATACCGCTCATAGCATGGCAAATAAATTGAAAAGAACAATGCCAGCAGAATTGTATCTTGATAGAACACAAACGAAAAGCTTGCGAAGGAATGGTCCGCGTCGCACTCGCCGTTCTCATGACAGCCCTCTGCACGGCCCTTGGTCAAGCAGAACGCGTAGCCGCCGCAGCCAGCGCTGGCGATGTACGAGATGAACCGGTGTATTTCATGATCCATACTGGATAGGCCATTGTCACGCGCGAAGAGCACACGCGCCTGCTTCTTAGTGCGCTGAACGAGAACCCTATTACGGCAATTCTTCTGGGGCGCCCTCTTGGTCTTCTCGTGCGCTCCTCTAATATCGGCGTCTGCTTACGCGTGATTGCAGACTCAGGTGTTGTCCGTCGAACAAGCTGTTGGCGTCCTATGCTTCATCACGCTGGTGGCGTCCGTGGTCGTGCCCAAGATCATGTTGCGACTGTTGACGCCCTCGATTTCCGAGCCCAAGGTAGCTCCACAGTATTTTGAGTCAAGCACAGCCATGGATAGACTCTCGTACCGACGATCCGTGCAGCTGCCCTTGACACTGAGGCCAAGCGGCCCAATGCATATCCTGTCAACTGCCCTGTGGTGACAGCTCGGCATGGCACAGCCACCGTAAATTCTTCTGCACCTTGTCCTGGACGTAACAAGCTCCTCAGGTGGTGGCGTACGATGCAGCCAAAGAGGTGTATGCGGTCCAGACGAACGACGAGCAGCGCGTGGAAGTGGGATCCGCAGACGTCTTGGTGGCGACCGTGCAGGACCTCTTCGTGTACCCCATCAAGTCGTGCAAGGGTCTGCGCCTGACGTCTTCGGCCGTGCTGCGTACGCTACCCGCCCCTCGTGTGCGCTGCCCTGACATCGTCGTAGCCCAGGGCCTCGCTTGCGACCGCCAGTGGATCATCACAGACGCCGAGGGCAACTTTATCACGCAGCGCAAATACCCTCGGATGGCGCTCATCGCGCCGCAAGTGGACGTCACGCGCCCCGACGTACGTCTGCGTCCCTCGCGGCCCCTAACGGCGCCTAGGAACTGACGCTCTCCGGCCCGGGCATGCCTGACCTCGTCGTGCCCGTGACCCGTACCGGCCCCGAGCTGCGCGTGCGTGTCTTCAAAGACTTCATGCAGGGCATCGATCAGGGTGCGGCCGCGGCCGAGTGGGTCTCGAGTTACCTGCAGCTGCCGAACCTTCGTCTTGTGCGCTTCAAGGACGGATTCCATCGCCCGTGCGAGGAAGAGTTCGCGCCGGGCCACGGCACCGGTACGTCCGCAGCAAAGTCGCTATCGCGCTCACCCACGCAGGCTTCGCGGATGGGTACCCCATTTTGATTGCATGCCAAGCGTCAATCGACGCCATGGCCGCCGCAGCGCAGCAGCCTGTGCGAATGAACCGCTTTCGCCCCAAGTGGGTGCGCCATGACCACTGCAAGCTCATGCGGACCACGTAGCATCGTCATGACCGGAACCCCGCCCTTCGCCGACGACGTTTGGGGCCACTTCGAGGTGGGCGGGCTGCGCTTCCAGAACGTCAAGCCGTGCTCACGTTGCAACATGCCGTCAGTGAACCAGGAAAAGGGCGAGCGAGACGACGCTGGCGCCGCACTGCAAACCGCGCTTCTCGCGTCGCGGTACCGGCGAGGCCACGGGCAGAGCTGACGCGGTTGTAGCAACGGCCAGCAGCTCTCGTTCCTGGACAAACGCGCCAAGAACGTACGTGCCCCGCCACGGCGGCTGCGTCACGGGGGTGTTAGGTATTTTTCGGCTCCAACGTCGTCACGCTCCAGAAGGGCACCATCCGCGTTGGCGACTCCCTCAAGGTTCTCACGCTGCTCTAAGCCGGCCGCTCGCCTTCGTTTTCGTCGCTTTCCAAGCGCGAATAAGACATAATACGATCTGGCTATTGGATGTGTTGTTTTTGTATGCCTGTGAACACCACGATGTCGCAATGCACGGGCAGAGACGATGAACCGAGGCTCGTTTGCCCGACGCAACAAAACAAGTAGCTCAAAGCTTATTGAGAGATGCAAAGAAAGGCGCGCGGATTGGACGAGTGTCAACGCTGTATGGAGCATTTACATTGTTGTCGTGTCGGACGACTTCAAGAGTTGTTGACGCATCGATGCCAAACATGGTGCTGCTAAAACGTCACGCGCACGTCCGTGGCTAGTTGACGCCGCAGCAGACAGTGACCTTGTCACCGGTACCGAGGTCGCTCGGGCAGAGCTCGAGAGACGACGTTCGGTAGAGCCAGATGCCTGACCGCGAGCACTTGGTGTTGGAGGATTTCTTGCAAATACTGGTGACGATGGACCACGCTGAGTCGCCAGCCTTGACGCTGTAGCTGACGCCGCTGCGGCAGAAGACCGAAAGCGGCTTGGTGGCCTTGGGCGGTGCTGGGACCGCCGTCGGCGGCGCGGTGCGCACACGGACCGCACCCTCCAGCGTGTTGAGCACCGTGCTCACGACCGGGTAGTCAGTGTACATGTCGTTGGATGCGGTCCAGACGCCGACACCACCTGCGCTTTTGGCAAAGGTCACAAAGTCGGCGACTACCGCCGTCGAGAGATCAGGTCCCCACGATGCGCCGCCCGCAGACGACACGACGATGGAAAGTTTGGCGGGGTCCTGGAGCGCTGCCATCCACTTGCTGAAGATGCCACCAGGAGCAATGGCCGCGGGGTACACGACGGCGGCCTCGGCATCGTCACGCGCGGCGTTGAAGCCAAACACGCCGACCCAGTCCACGAGCGCCTCGACGCCGGCCGGGAAGCACTTGGTCTCAGCGCATTTGTCGGGGTCGGCCTCGTACAGCAGCGCGTCGTAGGCCAGCGACAGGTTTGCGGGGCGAAGCAGCTCCGAGAGCGCCGTCATGTACGTGAGGGCCGCGCTGGTCGTGTAGTTGGTGCTCTGGTCCGACTCGTCGTGGACGGCGATGCCGTCGAAGTCGAACTTGTCAAGGAGGTCGGAGACACCAGCGACGAGCGTCGATGGCGCCGAGTTGATGAGTTCGGTCGAGTTGGCGCTATGGAGACCTGCAAGCACATGGACACAGCGCCTGTAGTGACATTAATGGCGCGCCGCGTCTACAAGCTTACCGGTGTAGGTTGGCAAGGCAGGCATTCGTGACGGCATCCGACGACTGCAGCGACGACGACACGGAGCCATCGGCGCTCACAGTGGCGGAAAAAAGCACGACGTGGGTAACACCGGCAGGAATCTGAAGCATGAGTTGGTGCCGACAAAGCCAACATGTCATACCGATTCACAGCCAGCCATCTCGGAGCTCCAGTAGCCTACGACGCGGCTTGTCGGTGGCACGTCGCTGCAGTTTGCTGGGCGGACGTGCGCCGAGTCGTTGCTGCTGCTGCTCGGCGCCTCGTCGTCGAAGGTGGGTGTTGGAGTTGTCTTGAAGACGCCACATATGGCGAGGATTCCGCACACGACGCCGATGAAGACGAAGACTAGACATTCAACCCACATGAGTCGCGCGTACACCGAGGGCTGCGGGGCTACCGCCGACGATGCGTTCGAGAACACGGACGCGTTTCATGGCGAGGGGATTCAGCTCTGGCCCTTGCCGTCGTGTTACGCACTTTCCCACCGTCTGGTGCCGTCGGCGGTGCAGATTTGAGAAAACGCACCCGCATGAGTGTCAATGGGTGGATTAATAAGTACAGTGTATCAATGCTAACGCAAGCTGTCAGGGCTGGCAACACACGGAGACGGTCGCACCAAGGCCCAAGTTGTTGGGGCAGGTGGTGTCGCCGTGCACGACCCAGTACTTCCCAGGGGTGCAGTCCACAATGGGAACCTTGCGGCACACCAACGATACGATGCTGCTTGCGGTCTCACCCACACTGACGACGTGCGAAATGCTGGTCTTGCAGGTCTTGGGCATTGGCACTGGTGTCGGAGCGGGCGTTTTAGGTGCCTCTGTTGGTAGCTTCTGTGTCAGAAGTATGGTGGCTGTGGGGTACCCAAGCAGCTTATCCATGGTGCCGCCCCACTCCATGACACCGCCATATTCCGAGGCGGCTTTGGCGAGCGATAGTACCACTTCATTGCTCTGCCCAGCGTTGCTTTGACCAACGGCGGCCGTAACAACAACAACAATCTTGGTCGCGTTCTTGACGGCAACGGCCCACTGGTCCAATGTACCGTTGGGCTTGACTGCGGCCGCGGCTACTGCCTAACACAAACATGAGCACAGAACGAATAGGACGCTCTACTTTTGGATCTTGCTTGGGCGGTGTGTAGGTAACAACGTTGATCCAGTCGACGAGGTCTTCAACGCCCGATGGGAAACAGCGGTACGATTCGCACGAGACAGGAACTACCTCGTTGACAAAGCTGTTGAAACTCAGGAGGTAGTTCTCGTCTTTGAGAGATTTGGAGAGAGCTGTCATGTATGTGAGAACTGTGTCAGCACTGAATTCGCCAACTTTGCGGCCTGACTGTGTCTGGTCATCGATCACGAGCCCGTCTAACCGGTACTTTTTGGTTAGCGCTAGGGCGCTTGATGCAAAGTTATCGGCGTCCGTAATGGTGGACATGTTTTGAGCGCTTGTGCTTCCACCGATAGCTCCCAGCGTGTAGATGCATCTGGCTCGCAAGAGCGCGATACATTGAAGGGTCGCATCGTCATCACCAGAGAAAAAGGGCTCGACAAGGCTATCGCTTACGGCTGCATACGTGAAGGCAACGTGCGTGATACCAGCAGGGATCTACGAGTTTCTCAGCCACCGACAAGCCAAAAGGGCTTACCGAGTCGCAGCCCGAGACGCCCGACTCCCAAAACATGAGCACGCGCTTGTTAAGCGGAACATCCGTGCAGTTTTCGGAACGCGTGTTAAGGTCCAGGTCTTTTGTGCCCATTGTCGAATCGGAGTTGGACAAGGCGTCATCTAAACCAGCCTCCGAACTTGACGACGACTCGTTTTCCGGTGTTGAGGCCAGCTTGTTGCTGGGACGGAAGACGCCGCAAACCGCGAGGACTCCGAATATGACAGCCACAAGGCATACGACTACGTGGGAGATGAGTGCGGGCTGCGGGCGGCGCAATACCGCCGATGACACGCTCAAGCTTCTTTATCAGCTTCATTGATGAAGAATGGCCCGTCTCGTGGGATCAGGCAATTCCAGCTGTTTTCCAAATTGCCCTTCGAACTTCGCGCAGCATTCACAACCATCAACAAAAACCGAAATTCAAATGACTCTTGAGGCAGAGAATGATTGCGTTGGCTCGCGGCCTGCCGCGCGCGATTGTGCGGCATTCGTCAAGTCTTGCCGCCATTGTGTGACCAGTTGGTAGCTCGTATTCAGTCGTCGCACTAACGACAACGCTGCGATTGATTGTCAGCATGCACAGGGGCGAAGAGATGGCGGCTCGCATACACAGAACCGCTCGCACCATTCCACCGGGATCCCGAGGAACATGGTGTGCAAATAAGAAATTTTTACAATGACCAGAGCTGAGGTTGGACTGGAGACGAAATACAAATTCAATCCGCATCCATTTGTGTGGATTCTTTAGTGGTCAAATCCAAGGGCACCTTGCCGTGTTGAGTTATTGAGCCGCAAAATTCCCGAGCTCGGACCCACCACGAAGCTTGAGGGCTCAGGATGCGCATCCGGTTTATTTACAGACACATCACCTTTGCAACTGACTAGCCACGTCTCCGGCTCGGCGTTTTTATCAAAATTCATTTGCGTCTGCGCCGCCGTTCAATCGTCTATGCGCCAATCTCAGCAAAGGTAATGACAATTTCATGACATATAGTACTGTAGTGTGCTTCGAAGTCGGGGTGGGCAGTAGAGTTTGCCAATTTCTGGACGAGGGGCGGATTGTTTGCGCACCCACGGTGGCTAAATGTGCATAAGTGTATTGCGCCAAATCGGTGGCTTGTAATGCGGTTAAGGCCTTCCCCTTCGTGGTGGGCAGCCGAAGAAACCGCGAGACACCGCTGTTTCGAATTTCATAGGAGCAGAGAGCGCCCATCAATGAGACCAAGCGTCGCGTGAGTTCCGAAAGCAGACTGCTCATCCTGAGGAGCTCATGCGACAACGGATTTGTTAGTACCAAACTGAGCGTGGTGTCAGTGGCGCCTCACGCGTCGTGTGCTGGATATCTTCGAGCACTTCAACGTCTGCAAGTTGCTTAAAAGACAACCTGCGGATTCTGTTCTCATGCCGAGGCTTGCCCAGCAAACGGCATCGAGTTCAGCATGAGTAGGGATATCTGTTTGCGGTGGACTCAAGAAATGGAGTCTCAGAGGCTCCGTCCGACAAAGCGTTTATGACAGCCGATGGCACAAGCTGCACGTATCGCTGCGTTCATCATCCAGTGAGCGCGCACTCCACACCATTGCTGCTGCACGCTCAAGGATACTTCACGAGGCTGAAACCCACGCTACAGAATCACTGGCCTTCAACACGGTTGTCGTCGCAATTCAGCGGACGTTCGGCATCTTCGCTCGTGTCATCTTCATCGGCCGACCCCATTGTTGTCTTGAGAAATTGACCTGCAGGCTGTTTTCCATCTTGACATACATACGTATATGTAGCACTGTTATTTTTGTCAATATTGAGTGTGGATCACGGCAAGAGAACGCGATTGGCTGGAGACGCGACCGATGGTGCTGACGACGAGCCGTGTGCCCGAGTCGTGCCTCAGCGGGGCCAAGGTGATGCTCGGCATCGATGAGGCCGGGCGCGGACCGATTCTGGGCCCGATGGTCTATGGAGCGGCCTACTGGCCCATTGCCATGGACGACAAGATGCGCACGATGGGCTTCGACGACTCCAAGGCACTGAGCCACGAGGCGCGTGAAAAGCTCTTCGACAAGATTAAGGCAACGGACGACGTCGGCTACGTCACGCGCGAGATACCGGCAGCCGAGATTTCGCACAACATGCTCACCCGCCGGCGCAACCTCAATGAAATGTCCCGCGACGCTGCCATTGAAATGATCGTGGCCGTGCGTTCCAGCGGTGTAAACATCGTGCACGTGTACGTCGACACGGTGGGCGACCCTGGCTGGTACCAGTCCTTCCTGACCAAGCACTTCAACGGCAGCATCACGTTCACGGTGGAGAAGAAGGCCGACAGCCTCTACAAGGTCAGCCGCCTCCCCCCGATGGCTCTTATGCCCCGACAGGTTGTAAGCGCCGCCAGTATATGCGCCAAGGTAACGCGCGACGCTAAAGTAAGTGAATGGACGTGGGAGCACCCAAGCCTCAAGCTGCCCACGGACTACGGCTCCGGCTATCCAGGGGACCCCAAGTACGTCCAACGACACAGGCCCTCCCACGACCGCGTGTAGGACCAAGCAGTGGCTCGCTGCGCACATTGACACAGTGTTCGGGTACCCGTCCATTTTGCGTTTCAGCTGGGGTACGCTCGAGTCGTACCAAGACCGTATGGCCGCCGTTGTCTGGCCCCACGACAAGGAGGTTGGTCGGCGGATCGGGCGTGGCTCACAGCGCCTAGGACGCCCCCGCAGGGACCCAATCTATCAAGTCGTTTATGCAGCCAGGCGCCAAGAAGCGCAAGCGCACGCCGTACTTTGTAGCCAACCACCTCGAGCTCGCGACAGAACTTTAATGCACCCAACATGGGGCTCACACTTGTTACGAGCCGTCGGCCGAGTGCACCGACTGCCGGCGGTCTTTGGCACTGACATAGTCGTACAAGTTGGCGAGACGCTTGGTTGAGTCCCAGCGCTGCGGGCCGCCTTGGTACTTCTATGGGAGCGTGAGTCGCGGGCGACAGCCCCGGTACCTTGGGCTTGTGCTGTTTCAGAATCATGTGCGCCGTCCAGGCGACGTCTTGCTGCAGAAAGTGATAAGCGTACCAGCCGACCTCGACGACATTCGCGTCGAAGCTGCCCGCCTTTTCCACCTCTGTGAGCAACTGCTCGAACTTGCGGAAGCGCTCGAGGCATGTATGCACCGGTGCAGCGTTGGTCTGGTCTGTCTGGAACTCGGCTAACTTGTCGAGCAGCCGGTCGCGGACGTACGCCCACATCGCGCGCAGCCCGTCGCCGCCGCTGTCCCAAGCTTTCTGGTTCGAGAGTTGCATAGCCGGCACGTACAGCTGCACGCCGTGTGAGCGGCGCCAGCTCAGAGCCCTACCCAATGCTTGGTGCACTCGGTGAAGAGGTCGCTCTCGTAGAGCGCGCGCACAAGGTGCGATGCCGTTGCTTCGCCAAGCAAGTTGGCGGCCCCTCCAGCCTCCGTCTTGGTCGCGGCCTGTCCAACATTGAGCCGCGGCACCGCAGTGACCGCACCTGGAGGTACAGGCTGCCCAGGCGCGTGGGCGTGAAGGCGGGGTCCATGTAGCCCATTGTGGCGGCAAACTCGTCGAAGGTCATCGTGCCGTCGGGTGCCGTGAGGCACGCGCGGATGATGTCTGGCGCGCGTGATGCTTTCTCTGGCCTTGTGGTACTTACTTGAGAGAACTCGGAAGGTAAAATGGTGCTCCTCGATCCACGCCTGCATGATGCACACAAGGCCCGTCTCGATGTTGATTACGGGCGTGCGCTGCACCTCGGAGACACCTTCGGCCTCGACGAAGAGGCTCACGACGATGGCTTTGTCCGATGCAACCTGCGCCTGCTTGTCGCGGACACCTACGCCGCCACCGTTACGATGGTCGACCTCGGCAACTCGGCTGACCGGTGAGGTGCGTGCTGTCTTGCAGAGCCCGGACAACCGTTTCAAGCAGTGTATGGCCGGCGTGTGTGTCCTTGTCCTTGGCGAAGAGCCACACGACGTCGCTGCCGCCGACGTCGGCGTGGCCCTTGACGACCGTTGTCACGAGCAACGTGCGCCGCGCACTGAGGAGGCTGTCGAGCGCGCGAGGTGGCAGCTCCAACGACGTCGTGCCCAGGCCGATGAGCGACGCGAAGAGAATGAGTAGGTCCATTACGTGCAGTCCCGACGTTTCCCCGTGCAGCGACAACAGGAAGCGCGCGCATGCGATCTGCGCTGCCACCGGATCGTCGGGAGCTTTTTTGAGTGGGTGCATGTAGAAGTAAATCGCTACAAAGTCCGCCAACGCCATAGCGCGGTACGACCCGGGTGGCACCATGTTGTAATCTGCGTGGTGCAGCATCTAGCGCCACTGTAACGCACAGTCTTCATCGCAACATACCTCGTCGTATTGGCCGAGCACGTGAGCCACGATGCGAAAGAGCTCTTCGCGGCCCATGACCACAAACGAGGCGTCGTCCGGGACCAGCTCCAGCTGCCGCTGGAACAAAGCCGGCAGCTTGCGTCGCACAAGTTCGTGGAGAAGCTGTGTGGCGAGTGCCACGCTGAGGTGGCGTGAGGCCCGCGGATACGGTGCGCCTACCTCGGCTCGATTGCATCGACGTGGTGGGCGCCGACCGTCTGCGTGGCGACTTCGCACTGCAATAAGTGCTCACGGCGGTTAACGTCGGCTGTGAAGACTTCAACGGCCCGCAGGCTATCGTGGATCGTCGAGAGGACGAGCAGCTCGGCGTGCGTGACGCGATGCATGACGTCCACGGGCTCCTCGGGTGGCGGCAAGTCGAGCGGTCCGCTGTCCTTTGCTTTAACGTTGAGAAGGTGTTGCTTCAGGTTTTCGATGCGCTCGGGAATCGATTTGCGCGTCGCCCGCGCCTTGATTGACTGGCGTCGGCCCTGCGGTGGGTGCGGGGAAAGCACCACTTCATTCTCCTCTTTAAGAAACAGGTGCACATAGCTGCGACTGAGCCCGAGCAGATGCGCCAGCTCCTTTACGGCCTCGATGTCGGCCATGCGCAAGAGGCCGCTTCCTGCCGTCAGCGCGCGCATCGAGCCATCGCTGTTGACAAACGCCATCGGTGGCGACCGGCTGGCAACTTGAATTTTTTCAAGCTACGGTCATGTGACGCAAGCGCACGCCCTGCGGCACGCACTGTGAATGTGAAGAGGTCTCGCGCTGTGGCGTGCCAGTCGCACTCGCGCTGCAGCACCGCGTGTTCTGTTTCAATACCGCTCAGAACGGTGGCAAGCTCGATCGACTCCTTCGCCGCCAATGCTGCTTGCGAGTTCAGCTTAGTGAGGTGGCCGCGCAGCTCCTGTCGCCGCTGGCGAAGGGCTTTGATCCGCGAGCGATGGACCCTGCGGTGGTCGGCCACTTCAGCGAGGTACTGTTCGATGGCGACGAGTACGTGCCCAAGGAGGTGCCTCGCGCACATCGAGAGATCTACGCTGTGCACCGCAATGCCGCGGATCACTTCGTGGATGCAGAGCACCGAGCTGACGAGCACTTGGTGAATGTTGCTGTCGCGGAAGTTGCCTCCAGCGTCACCGCGAGGTCCTAACACGCACCGTGAAGAGGGGCAAGTGATGGTGCGTACCCTGACGTGGCATTAGGCCACCGAGAAAAAGGCCCGGAAAGTACTGCTTCTGCCGGAGTTGGACCTTTGTTCGACGCAGAAGCTGGGTGTTGTTGGGAGTGGCTTCCGTCGTTTGCTTGGCACCCGCGAGCTGGGAAAGCACGGACCGGAGATAGGCAGCCACTTCGAGCACGCGAATTTCATGCTTCGGCAGTTCTATAAAGCGTTTGGGTGTCCGCGGGATAGGCGCGACCGCTCGTGGCGACGGCCTGGGCGACCCCACGGGAGACAAGACTGGAATGTGCAGGCGGGCGAGAGCAGGCTTTTTTTGTTCCAGAAGGGCCCGTTGCACGAACTCGCGCGCAGTAGGAATAAGGGCGGCGACAGCGACAAAAGCATCTAGCTGTCCGATGATGTCGTCGAGGATCGCCAGGCACACGAGAGCCTTGGCCGCGCCGTGGTGGTACTGAAGCCCGTCGAGGCGGCTCTCAATGTACCTAGAGTCGTAAGTCCAGGCTTCGCCCGGAGGGCCTACGTCTCGAGCGCCGCAAAGCACGCAATCTGGCTGTTATCAGCCTTATTTTGCTCGAGTTTCCAGTGCGGGGCTTCGACGGCCTCGAGGCGCTGAAGGTTGAAGCCCACATAGGTGCCACGGTGACGCACAGGCAATCCCTCATACTCCATGACACGAGAGCCGTTTCACAGTAGCAGTTTTCCAAAATGACAAGCCCCCCGCGCCCCCCAACGCGACCTCTGTTGCCTATCGCAGGCACTGTCGGGCCACGCGAGTGGGAGAAATCGCTCACAATCAAGTGCCGCTTCTGTGGGGGGCCGAAGTGTAAACGCTGTAGCGAGCACGCAGCGCTTTTAAAGACCGACTCACCCGTCACGGGGCTGCACGCCGACTGGGTCACTGAGTCGATTCTCGGCATGATGCGTCCATCTTCACGGCTCATGCAGACGTACCGAATCGCAGAGCAGTTCACACAGTATGTTGGTTCCAGTGGGCCCCAGGAGTTCAGATGGCCGTAGCCTCAAGATCAAGGCCGTCTTTAACCTCACCATGCCCGGTGAGCACCCCCACTGCGGTGATGGCAATGGCATCAGCGGCTTTCCGTACGACCCCGAGATGGACCTCATGGCCCACCAGAGTACGTCCCGTTTCATGTGCTTCGCCCCATTCGGTCTAGTTCAATTTTACAACTTTGGCTGGGAGGATATGACATCCCCAAGCCTAGCTCTCATGCTAGACATTGTCACTGTCATGGCATCGATTCTAGCTCATGGCCAGCAAAAGGTGCATAAGCAATCGTACTTTTATATAATGCTGGTGGTAGGTTGCCGTGCATTGCCACGCTGGCTACGGTGACCTATCCTGCTTTGGCCAGACTGACATTGCCTCTTTAGGTCGGACGGGGCTTGCAATAGCTTGCACCCTGGTATTTCAGCACGGTATTTCAGCCCAAGAAGTCGTGCAATTCGAGTATGCAATCTTAAATTATTTAGGCCATTGGCATTGTTCGACGGGGCCGTCCAGGTTCCATTCAAACCCATGGGCAAGTGGCCTTCGTTGGTCGCTTCCATGACTACCTCCGCCAGGCCAAACTCGGTGCGAATGTACTCGTTGACATACCCTTACGGGCATTAGTGTTTGCGCTGCCGACGATCCACGACCGCTTCTCTCTCCAAACGATCCTGGAACGCGAGCGGCTACAATTCCACCCGACACCACCGACAACTTCAATGATACTACCGCCGCGAATAGTACGTCGACTTCATGAAGTGCCCTAGACCCCAACGATGCCTAGGTATCTTATTTATGCAAGCTGCTCGAGGCATGGGCCCTCAAAGATGTTGACGCTGTTTGCATCGCCTTCGTCGGCCACGTCCCCCATACAACTTACACCATTTCACTGCAACCACACCTTCAGCTGTTGCTTGGAAACTACACTGAGAGCGTTGATACGTGGCGCGACTTCTGTGTCACCAGCGATGAGCTTCTCCCTATCAAAGCTCAAATGAATTCCGGAGAGCCCAACTGGCCACGCCCAGACGCTGCGTTCGACAAGCCCGTGTTTGCGGGTTTGCTGCTGGACTGGCTCGAGCATTTGAATCCACCCCTCGTGGAGCCCAATCTACTGAGTGACATTGCCGCATTAGACAAGGCTCCATTGGCAACTTTGCGAACGATCGAACGCATTCTCGAAACACTCCGTCTATGTAAAACACAATTAGAAACAGCCACGACGAAGTACCGTGTGGTCTCAAGTGCAACAGAAATATTGGACGCCCTCTACGCTCGAGCTGCCATGGCTCTTACCCAAGTTCCATCCCTGCGCTCGCGGTCTCTCATACCAGCAATTCGGGCTCTTGTGGAATTGAACTGGTCGAGCCCTTCGCCGCTACAGTTCGGACGGCACCTAGACTCTGTGGCAAGCGACGCCAAGAACGAAAATGATGAGGTGATCCGGACAATACCAAGTACTAGTCATTCGTGCTGTGTGAAAACTCACAGTCTACTGTAGCGCTGCTCCCTGTGGTCACGACACCATCGACTTCTCCAAGCAAAAACTCACCCTCGAGGCTTTCACCGTCAAAAGGAGGTTCGGGCAAATCACTGCTAGTCGAGAAGGCCCCAGTGTCCCCCGCGAAAGACTCGCCTCCCAAGCATCTGGAGAAGCTTCCGCGGCGACCAAGAGATGTGGGCATGGAAATGCCAAAGGACGAAAAAAGTGATCGCGATGTTGGTGGCGTTGCGCCTACGTCGCCTGAAAGGCAACGAACGCTACCTCAGGTGCAATTGCGTGGTAGGACCATAAAATAACAGAATTATGTCCACTCCATGAAGGCTCGCAATATTTTGTTCTCAGGGGCTGTGGGAAAGTACGAATCAAGAAAAGTTTTACATGTAACGGGCTACTATTTTTTGAATGTGTAATTTTATGACCCGGTATACGCCAGACCAATATCTAAGGACAGTCAACAGCATATCCGTTTTTGTCTAGTCTCGAGCCACCTAAAAACATTTACTACTCTGTCCGGGAATACT
>JNBR01001529.1:28829-56038 GCA_002081595.1 Achlya hypogyna | reverse complement strand
GGGCACCACGAACAGCTCGTGGAAGGCATATTAGTGGATGTGTAATCGGCGTAATTTTAAGCCACCGCCGACTCAGAGTCGATAAGTCGTCAAGACTACATTTTCGTCGTACGTACCAAACTCAGGTAAGACAGCAATATGGCATCTAAATCGCAGTTCAAAGCATTTTTAACAGCGTTAGGCGGTGAACCTATGAGACTGTTGGTGTGTTGACCACAGACTGGCGCTAGCTATTCAGAATGACTCGTCGGATATGACTCAGTACATGACTTTGATGTGATAAAGCAACGGATGCCGGAAGCATCACACACTGGGTGGTCCTAATCTTCGTTTCGAAGGCATGTCTTCTGACATGTATTACTAAAGCATCGCCATGGTGTCGTTAGCGGTGCCTCTTGGCATTCGCAGCAAGCTGGCGTGATTCGTTTCCAATTCACCGCCCTTTCGATGTCGTCGTTTCACTGCCCCTTCAATGTCGTCGTTTCACTGCCCCTTCGTTGGCGTCGCTCGGTGCCAATTTGCCATTGAGTCATTCGTCAGTCGGTGCGCCCGCGATATACGGATGGGACTTGAGGTGGCAGGACCCGTGACACCAGTCATCGACTGGTCACAACCGCTACCATCACCGACGACGAACCGCTTTGTATACGTTGAGGCTGCCATCGGCCTTATGTACCTCGCCGTCTCGGTTGCGTGCGGCGTTTGGTACGTCTCGATGCTTTCGCCCAGCTTTGCCAACGACCTTTGGTGGGCCGGCTTCAATCTCAGCGGTCACGAGGCCTTTCTAATCGACCTCGTCAATTCCGTGCTGGCCACCACAGCGGCCACCTCATTGAATGTTTACGCCGCAGAAGCCGTCGTGACCAAATCGTACGTGTCCGCCATCTCGTACACCAACGTGGCGCCAACTTACGCCCGCAATGTCATCTTCAACGAGCTCACGACCATCGAATACGCTGTCCCGAACCTTCGTCGTCTGAGCGCTAGCTGGTCGATGCGAATGAACGTGCAACATTGTTGGGTCGACTTCAACCGGGACTTCGAAGTCGCCCACACGCTTGCGCGCCAGGCGCGGTGCTTGGCCAACTTCAAGCTCAACGCCGCCGTGTACATGGAGGCTGTCTTACGGAACCAAGTGTGGGCCGACTACATGTCCATTTGGGGCGGCGACAATGCGCCCTTCACTGTGGCAGTGGAGCTACCGCTCCAAGAATCAGCGCGCGGACGTGCATTTCTCCAGGATGTGTCCACTGCTTTGCCAACGACAACGGTTGAGCAAGAGCTCGCCTACTGGAAAACATTTGGATTCGACCGCTTCCAACTTCAATGGCAGAATCGATGGCAGGCGGCCATTACCGAGACGATTGTCGTGCGGAATGCGCTCGGAATGCAACAGCTTGTGACATTAAAAGACCGCTCCAGGGGTGCAGGGCCATATACGTCGCAGACTTTGTTCTGGATACCTCTCAATGACCTTTGGAACTGCCAAGAGGTGAATCGCAGCCTCATTCGAGGCACGAGTAGGTACTACGGTGACAACATGTCGGCGACGCTGCCGGCTATCGACTTTGAAGTTACGAACGGCAACACGAACGTCACGGGCTACTTCGTCAACCAGCCGCGGCTTTTTCGGGACCATATCGGTCCTTTCTTGAGTGTTGATTGCTTCCATCTCGCTCCACCGCCAGCCATGGCGATGGCCTACGCGATATTTCAAAGGGCGCTCTTTCAGCAACTGGTCACGACACACTTTGCCGCTTACGTTGCCCTTGAAGGCACCACCTTGGCGCCTGTGCCTTCTTCGTGGCGCAACCACGATTACTACGGCGGCAACCCTATTTGCTCCGCACGCCCACGCGCCTCGTTCGTGCAGCAAACGTTTGATTTTTTCGACGATTGTTCCAAGGCGAAACCCCTCTCGGTGGCCTTGTCCGCCAACGCGTTGTTATTTGCGCTGGCGGCGGCACCTGCGTCAGCCGCGGACATTTGCGCACTTGCAACGCCCGTAGCACAATGTATGGCTACGGTGACGGCCGCAACGGGCCTCTTAGCGCAGCTATCGCTGCCACCGACATTTGCGCCCGCCGTGGCCGCAGCCACCGCCAGCGTTCAAGCCAGCGGCATTGGACTCATGCAATTCGCAAGGACACCGGCCGGGGTGTGGACTTTTTTGCAACAACCGCTGCTCGACACGTCGGCGTTTTCGTTCTTTGGGTGGCTCTTCCTTTTCGACTGGTCCGTTGGCGCCCGCGAAGTGGTGTCTTTTCAGGGCGACGCCGGCATCGTCACGCTCGTTTCAAACGTGTACGCTCCGCAGTTGTACCCGACAGGCACGCAACCGCTCCAAAATGCAACTCAAATTCTATTCTACCTCATCGTCGTGACCTCGGTCGTCCTGGTGTTTGTCGGTGGCCTCACGTTGCTTTACGCGGGGCTTGTTCGTCTGCGTTTTCTCGGGCGCAACCTCTTCTTCTTCAACCGCACTGTCGGCGGCGTTTGGATCGGCCGCCCGCTGTGCTTCCTTCGAGGGGCCACTGCCGTGCTTTTGCTGGGCACTGCCAACGTCGCGCTCGTGACCGAGCATGGCTTAGCACGGTTTACTGCCGCGCCTCGCTTCTGGCTCGAGTCGCTCATCATCGTGGGCGAAGCCACTTGGCTCACATACGTAATGAACGAAGTGCTTTTGGTCGTTGTCGGACTGTCCCGCCAGTACGCGCCGGCGTCAAGTCTTGCTTCGTGGCTCATTCTCTTCGTACTGGAGCTTGTGCAGCCGGTGCAAGTCACAGGCACCGTTGCCCGCCACTGCGTAGGCACCGACATGGACTACGCAGTAACCTGCTCCAGTGGGGTCGTGTCCGTTGGAAGCTTTGAGCGAGTCTGGACCATCGTTGTGATCCAAGGCGGTGTCGTGATCGTGTGCCTCGGGCTCGCCTCGATGCTGCAGCGCGTGTACTATTCCCCGCCAACCAAGATCGGCGAAGATACCCTGCTGGTTTCGGGCGTTGCCCAGGAGTTTCTTACTGCGTCCACAACATCCACGCGCGACGTATATGTGATCGATTATGTCGCGTGCGTGCTCAGCGGTCTCCTTCCGTTGCGCTTCAATGATCGCGCGTACACGTTCGATCTTAAACTATGGCTTGTACTTCGCGACACAATGTCGACGACGCCATTTCTAAAGGCCCTTCCTAGGCCGTCCCTGGCATTTCAAAGCTCCATTCCGCGCCGGGCGTCCACATCCACCAATTCGCGGTACCTCTCATCGACACGGGGCATACCGGGGTCAACTAAACTGTCCCGGCAGTCAATTGTTAACCTGGCTGCGGCCGCGCGGTGGGGCCATGCATGGATGGCTCTCGGCCTTGGGTACATTGTTTGTGCAATTGCCGGAAGCGTGTCTTACCTCGAGTTAAGCAGCGTCACCTTGTCCAATGACCTCTTCTGGGCAACGTTCAACACCACTGGTGCTCATGCTTTCATTGCCAACTGGCTTAACGAACAGCTTGTGGTCGGTAACACGTCGATGGCGAACCTCGCGCTCGACGGCCCGAGCGTGAGTGTCATGGCATCGTTCGCAACGCCCACCGCCACCGTCACCTCGTCTGCCAACTACGGCGCTTATTTGCAGCATGGGCCATTAAGTACAGTGGCCGCCGCTGTCAACGGTCTGCGGGCCATGGACGCGTGCGAGGCGCCATGGATCTTTGTTCCCTACTGCTTTGTTGACTTCAAACAAACGTGGGCGTTGGCAAACTCAGCAGCACGCCAGCAGCGGTGCGCCAAAATGACCGCTAACGGGGCCGTGTTTCTCGAGTCAGTCCTGCGCAACGTCAACGCCGAATCCTTTCAGCGCTGCTGGGGTGCCGCCTTTGACGTTGCGATCGGTGCCGAGCTTGAGCTCTCAAGCGATGGGCGCGCGTGGTTGGCTATGACCAACGTCTACGACAAGGCGCCTGTGGCCATGGAAGTAGCTTACTGGGCGGACCACGGCATCACGACGTACGAGACCCAGTGGCAAAACTACAAGCGTCTTGGGGTCCTTAACAGCTATAGTGTGACCAATGCGTTTGGGGTCGTATACCCGCTCACGCTCCAGGCCCAGAATGGTACCTACCGTCTCGGGAGCCAGACCACCTACAAGATGTACTGGGCTCTGGCCAACGACTTGACTGCTGTCACCACCAACACCACGCTCATCGGTGGCATGAGTCTCGTCCGCGGCAGTGCAAACTACGCCTATGCGAATACGACGCTCACCGCAGTCTTGACACAGAACGGCTCGTTGGCTTCCCCTGTACCCGACGGTTTTGTCCGCATTCAAGCACTGCTTGGCCCTTTTGGCTCCATTGACGCGGTGTACGTGGCAGTGCCCGCCTCGGTACGAGCCGCCGCTTCCTCCATCGTCGAGTTCGCTCGACTACCCCTCGCTAACAACCTCGCCGCGCAAGCCCTATTTGCCAACATCACGCCACTCGATGCGTCGTACCCCGTGCCGGGCACTTGGCTTGCGCAGGGCGTCGAAACATTTGGCGGATCCCCGCTTTGTCCGCCGCTGGCGTCTGGTTATGGTATGGCGGTTGGCCTCGTGAGCGTTATGTCGTTCGATGCAGCGTGCTTGACGTCGTCAGGTGTGCTTGCCAAGATTCAGCCGTCGCGCTTGCAGCTTGTGCTTTCGGCGCTCTTCTCGGGACTGCACGCGACGGCGCCGCCGTGGGACTTTACAGCCGTCTGCGCGCACGAGCCAACTTTCGTCACCAAATGCCAGGCGTACTTAAGCCAAACGCTCACGTACATTCAAAGACACATGCTGCCGCTCCCACCCGGCCTTGCTGACAAGCTGGTGGCTGCCACCGCCGCCGTGCAAGCCCTTGACATTTCCTTCATGGCATACACGTATGCTAACGCAACGGCTCCCGTGGACGTCATCCGCATTGCGCTCCTTGCGCCTGTCGAAAGCAACTTTGCGTTTTTTGCGTGGGAGTACCTCACCGATTGGATCCAGGGCAACCGGGAAGTCGTCTTATTTGAGGGGGATGTCGGCAGCATGACGTTGCTGTCGGACCTGCAAGTGCCGCTGTCGCAGGCCACCCAGGGATGGCAAGTCACTGCTAACATCGCCCAGTATCTCCACGCCGGTGTCACGTACATGACTTGTATTATGATCGCGGTGGCGATTCTTGCGGCTCTCTACATGATATCGAGTCGTGGCCACTACGAGGGCCTCAACATGCTTGAGCTCGGCCGCGTCGGTGGTATCGTGTGGGTCGGTCGGCCATTGCTTCTGCTGCGGAGTATGACGGCTCTCGCCTTGCTGTCGACGGCTACGCTGGAACTCCAGTCGTCGGGCTATATGAGCAGCTTTGCCACCATCCCTACACCGTGGTATACGACGCTTCTCGCCGCCAACGAAGTAACATGGCTCGTCTCGATCGTAAACGACATCTCGCTTGTCTTCACACAAGAGTACTCGACCTACTACGTGACGATCAACGGCATTGTTGTGTGGGTCGTAGTTGCCGTCGTCACGGCCGTGGCACCCGTTACTGCAGTAACCAACGTCGACTTGAGCTGTGTCCTAGTTCAGGTCGACTTCCAGGCCATCTGTACCTCTGGCAGCATTCAAATCGGTCACTTGGAGCGCCTTGTGACTCTCATTGGCATCGTTCTCGTGTGCAATTTTGTGTGCTTTGCAGTCGTGAAGGCGGTCCTTGGGACCAAGCCCCAGAGCCACGTAACGTCGCTCTTCCTCTCGTCCGGCGCCAAGTACCTCTACTGCCACAAGAACCGCGTTTACAACGGCGTCTATTACCTCGACCGTGCGTCGGCGGCGCTAAATGGCATCCTCAGCGTTCGGTACTGTGGCCATTTATACGCGCTTGATCTCAAGATCTGGCGCACATTTGTCCTGCTCGTGCCAACTGCATCCGAAGTGCCGGACGACCACGAAATGGCTGCCTCATACAAAGTGGCCTATCCACTTCTTGACTAGATGTACAAAATTGTCTGCAGCCATACGGTGTCGTATTGGGATACGCACATACACCTATAAACTTTAAACGTCACTCGTTGCATTTGTTTACTACCGCCCACTTGTCCATCCAAGACAAGGTGGAAGGCTCGCTTCCCATGCATTTGGAGTCTCATATACGATTGTTAAACGATTGTGCGAGGTACTTACTTTAGTCCTTTAGTACGATACAGACGACTTGCGGTGACGGTGACCAGTAGTTCGACAACTTGAGACCCACAAAACTAGATTCAACGTTATCGTGGGTATGATTAATTGGTTGCGATACCGGCAGTCACATGTCTATGCGTGGCGACTCAGTTCGATGGAACAGTGTTAGTCGGTGTACCGCCTTTGGCGATGCGGACGTAGTATTCGTCCTGCATCGCGATCCATGGTGGGTGTTCGACCTTGCCCTCGTGGTCCAAATACTCGAGCTTGCGCAGCGTGCCGTCGTCACCCTCGAGCTCCATGAGCCCATAAACGAAGTACTGGTGGTCAAAGACGTTGCCAATTTCAATGGAGCGCGTTTCCATGAGCACACTCAGCGGCACGTAAGTCATGGCCTCATCCCGCAACAGCTCGGTGGCGCACCAGTAGTACTTGCCGATGATGCGGTAGTACGGTGAGGATTTGCAGATGGGCTGCTGCTGGATTCCAACAGCGTTCAATACTGCAATAACGAGGGCAAAATACGGCCGAAACACCGTCGTCCGCAAAAGCGCCATGACGACCAACCAAACAAGCGCGAGCCACAGCTGGTTATGGATCCAACTGAGCTCCGACACGGACGCACGGAGGTTGCAGATCTGAGCGACAAGCATGGCGAGAACGGAGACAGGCACTAGCCCCAGCAGCGTCGCTGCCACGGCGTACCCCTTGACCTCAATGGCGATACCCGGCATACGATCCATGAAGACAAGGGCGAAAAACACCCACGAGTACGCGGCGAGGCGAAGAAGTTCACTTGGACTGGCAAAGTGGCCGTACACGTCTAGCGCGCACTCATACGAGGCGTCGACGCTTATGTCCGTGATCGAGTCGGCCCATTTGCAGTGGTTTTGTGTCGCACCGATGTGCCATTCAACGAAGCTGAGAAAGCCGATGCAGCGCATGGACGTGTTGTAGTGCGACCAAATGACGTTGCTAATGGAGCAGTTGATGATGCTGAAGACGAGCTGCGACTTTTTCTTCCGCACAGGCATCTTTTTCATCCAGCGATATGTTTTCCGCAAGTAGAACGCTATGCGCGTGAAAAAGTAAATGTACCCCGCCAGCGACAATAGCGCAATAAAGTTCAGCACCGTCGTCTCGGAGCCGTCCGTTTTGGTCATGACAAGCGACGCCTGTGTGCCTTGTGCCAGCATATCAATGAGGTACGTCGGGAACTCAGTCGTCGGAGGGCGTCCTCCAACCAGACAAGCGAGGATAGCCATTGGCCCCGCCGTGTTGTTTGCTACCACGGTATAAGTCGTTCCTGCAAGCGACTGGTACGTGATCTGGATTTGACTCGTGCCGGAGCCAAAACACCGCTTGTCCGCGTACAAGTCGACGAGTCCGTGGGCGATTGTATCGACACTGGACACACATTGACCGCCGCGCATGTATGTGAGCGTGTTGCCACCGCTGGCCGAGGTGTTCATGCATGCCGAAAAGCAGCCGTCGGCCACAAAACACATTTCTTGCAGCGCGTTGGTTGTCACGACGGGTTCCCCGCGCAGCTCCGCCACGTACTCGTGAAACAGTGTTTTCCATGCCGAGAGGTTGCCTTGCGCCGCATGCTCGATTTTGGCGAGGGGTGTCACTACGTTGGTTTTGTACGCATACGCCGTGATCTTGTTGGTTGTCTCAAGCTTCTTAAACATGCTATTGTCGTTGTAGCGGTTGCCGGCGAGCAGTGTGAGGTATTTTCCAAGGAAAAAACTCGGAAGCGTTGTCGCCACCTTGTCGAAGCACTCAGTCGCGTTGTTGAGTAACGTGACCGGGTTGACGTATTGCAGTGTGCACCACCACACTGTCTCGCGGGGATCCATGATCGCATCCAAATGGCCACTGCCACTCGTTATGACCCCCGAGGGGTCTCGGCCGCTCAATTGGTATGTCACGGACCCTGATTTGTACCCCGAGACGTCAATGAAGCCATCCCAAAACGTCAACGGCTTGTACAGCAAGTTGTGACCAGCGATGTTGACGAGCCCTAGGTCGTACTTGGCTGCAAGCTCTTGAGCGAGCGCAATCACCGCGTCTCCTGGGCTTGCAGCCGACGCCATGAGTTCTGCTCGTCGCGCCATACATGCTGGCAGGTCGGGAAAAATGCGAGCACGCCACGTGTTAATCGCTTGAGCGTCTTCGGTTCGGTTGTATGGGAGGAGTGCGGAAGGGTATACAAGGTTCACGAGGTCTTCTGGGGGCAGCCCTTTGAGGCACAACACAGCCTCGGAGACCTCTTGTAGCGCGACATTGGTGGTCACGGGCGGCACGTAGTCGTAGATGACTTCAGAGCCCCAGAGAGGAAATCCCGTCGCACCGTACTTCACAACGTCGCGATTGAATTGCGCGACTTCCCGGGTTCCGTTGAGCGATAAGCGCTTCATGACGCCGTCGATATCCATCTGGAAGATGCCAGCCGACCCTGCGAATGATTCGGCCCACACAAGTTGCGACCTTGGTGTAATCATAAAGTCGAGGAAAACGTTGATGTAGCGCGTTTTTTCTAGAGGAGCCGAAAGCGCTATGCCCGATGCCTCGTACAACGCTGTGAGGAAGCGCCCGTTTATGACGGTGTTCCAGTCCAATTCCGTCACAAGCGTTGTGGACGTGGACGCAAAGCCATACCGCGAGAGAGCCCATGCCTTGATGGGCGCGGCGAGATTCCAAAGGCAGCTCAGGAAGAACCCGGATGAAAGGATCACCTTGTGCTTCTGCAGCTGAAGCAACGTCTGCGTATTGAGACGCGGGTCGCCGCCCGTCGCCGGCAGTACTTTCTGCGGCATCAAATTCACACTGCACCACTAGTCCTAGAAATAGAAGTTATTTATACAATGAAGGCGGGGAAACCGGCATTGTCTCTTGGTGGTTGCATAGAGGGCAATGGAACTACTCGTGCAGTGTATATGCGAGCAAATTGTCGTTCATGCGATAAATACGATACAATCCTGCCGCTCTGATCTCCGCCATAGCTACGATGCCACGTAGAGTATTGTTTTATCAACAGGTTTCAACTAGACAATGAAAGCCATATTCCAGGACGATTGGTCAATTAGGAAGGTCTATAATTATCTCTTAACACGCCTAAGACGGCAAGCCTTTCTGCACCAGAGCGCATTCAACTCACCCTGGCCAATGAGTCGTTCTAACTATTGTGAACACTTTAAGACCAATCGTTCCTTCCAGCCTGATCGCTGTGTAGGCGGCCCGGCTAGTACAACATCTCCACTACTCCCTTATTATATCCTTACGTCTCAATCGCGACGCTTGGTCGCGCGCTCAGTTAGTTTCACCTACTGTGGTGCCTATTGCGGTTACTCAACACTATTCCATGCCACCTTGAAGAACCACTTTCATAGTAGGGTTAGGGGCCACGAAACCAGAGTAATTTATACGAATTATGTTCGCTTAAGTTTAGTCGTTTAGAAAACACAAGATATATCATAACCCCACTAAAATCGAAGTAGGCTTTGCCATTTCACTGATTGTTCTTTTGTCGAAGAGGCTATTACGATCGATTTCATCGCACCTCTCTGTTCACATTTGGTTGGTACTGTCGCTGACAACGCTGCTCGCAGTCACCAAGGAAACCATTCCTGCGTCCACTGATCAATATGTCACGCTTTGTTGCAGTGCCAAGTTGCCGTCAAGACATGTCCCTCCAGTGAATTGGCAGCGCATGTCTTTGTCATGGGCATGAAATTCCGCTGTGAAATAAAACGTGCGTGAACAAAAACACGTAGTGACGTCGACTGAGGACGGAGGGCAGTTTAAAATTTCTGTTGTTGCCGTCGCTATGCCTGTAAATCGTGCCGGCCCCCGCCTTTCCGATGACCGAAAGCGCCACATCCGCATCATCGCGCGCCTTCTCAACGACAGTGCGTCCAAGTCGAGCCTCCCCGCGCACGAGGTGTGCAAAAAGCTTCTCCGACTAGCCATCAAAATGGAAAAGCAGCTCTTCGACGCTACCCAAGGGCGTGCTCTCGGCGAAGACGCAATCAAGAAACATCTCTTGTTTCTCGCGAGTCGCGCCTGTACAAAGGAGGGAACTAAGGCACGTGTCGTTCAAGTGTAGCCAGTCCGTCGGACATATTTATCGCTACTATTTATGGTGGAATACAACCACGATTCCCATCCCAACGATGTTTCGAACGATTTTGATGATTTACTTAGTCCGTTTAGCGAGTTGGTTGTGGCACAAAATGGGACTCTATCTGCCTTTCTTGTAAACCCGGTGCAAGTTTTTCTAATACGTAGTAGTTTGGTCGCGAAGTTGACCTCCGAACAACTGGACATTGCGGCTGAGCACCAGAAAACTCAATGGTAGAAGTGCTATGCACATAGCCACGGTGCACGGAGCAATGCTGTGCAATCTCTGAATAGCGTTTCCAGAAGAGCAAGCTTTATGCAGCCAGAATCCTCTTCGAAATTGCATTCGAATCGCGAATATTCGCCCCTAACCTACATGAGTTTGCTTCATTAAACGAGTTAAAGTATTTAGATTATATATTTAACCTTGAAGGTTTATTACGTTAAACCTCGTAATGATACACCATGGCTGCCAACCCATGCACATGAGAGCCTCACAGCATATTCCGGCCGAATGGTTTGAAGTACATGCACCTCCGTTTTAATAAATCAGCGAATCGAGCTTTCTAAAAACCATGATAGACGACATGAACCTAAGTTTGCTTCTTTGGGCCAACTATCCACCTGTCGTCGTGGGTTGCGAAATATAAAGGTCATAAAAATTGGTGGACTACCTACTTATTCGGGCTGTGGCTTTGCAGGCAGATTATTTCACCTTGACAGGGTATTATTGCTGCCACTGGAATACGGGCGAAAGTAGATGCGAACTTGCCCACTCGTAGCGTCACCGTGCGCGGCGAAGATAGGAATCTACTATGGTATGCTGTAGCTGAGCTACTTTACAGCCGAGCAATGCACATACTATGGTTGTGGGTTCCACGAAACATGAACTGATATCGAGTTCAGAAAAGCTCGTATTGTCTTTGCTGAACACAGAAGCTAGGCTTTCGGGTTTCGTGCAAAGCGGGATATAGGACACAAGTTGAGAATTACTAACTCATTTAACGAGAATTTCCTCAATGTGTTCGTCGTTCCTGTTTGACCAACCTTCGTCCTGGCAAGCACCGTGGCTTTGTGCATGGGGGCAAAGCAGGTCATAAATTTAACGCTGCTAAACATCTATCGATCCTGCTTCGGGGTTGCGAGAGTGCTTTGCATAAACGTGTGGTCACAACTTATGTTATAACGCGAGGCGACACGTGTTTTTGCGCTGGTACCTGGCATAGAACTCGCCTTCTCGTCGAAGCTATACAAACTACAAAGACCCAAGGAATAGAACGTGCAACTACGCTGGTTCACGAAAGGGCGTCACGGGTTATAACACGTAGCTCGCAAAGAAACGACACCCGCAGAGTCGGAGAGGTTTAAGGTCATTTCAATTCTTTCGCATCAAGGCCACACTGCAGCATGCCAATTATCACAGCCACCACGCGCTTGACAGACGACCGCAAGCGCCACGTTTACACGATCGCAAAGCTACTAAACGACAGTGCATCCAAGACAACGATGTCCCCCCATGTCGTTTCGAAGACGCTGCTTCGCCTCGCGCTGAAGATGGAGCAAAAGCTCTTCGAAGCAACGCATGGTCGCAGGCTCAGCGAGTCGTCCATCCGCAAACACCTTGTGTTCCTTGCGAAGCGCGCCTGCCACGACTGGAAGCCGAAGGTTATTTCAGTGTAATATGAGATTCGCAACCCAATATATTTATTCTCGGCGGCATTTTAACGTACGAGGCAGCTATTTGAGGCAGCTACATTGCCACAGGGTGCGTGAATAGAGGAGTGCAGCGTCGCACCGAAATACTAGTCGTTGCTGAACTCGAGTACGTTCCGCGCAACTGTCAGCAAGCTCGACAGTGCCACCAAGAGCCTACAAGAATCACGGAGAGCTCCGTTTAAGCTCTCGAGAGTGGTTTTTGGGCTGAGCGCTAGAAGCAAATACTTTGACGAGAGCTCGATTTTGCAATATACGTATAGTATTGCACCAGCTAGCGGAGGGCATCTACTGAAGGCAAAACTCTTTGTGAATCCGTGCTCCATCAAATACTTTAAGTATAGGGCTTCTTCGCTCAAGAAGAAGTACCTCCGAGATGTGCTAAGCGCACCTTGGTACCTTGTCTGAGATATTGCAATTATTATGAACTCTAGAGGCTCTAGTACTACCGCATCATCCATTTCTATTTCACATCGCAACATTTACGGACGCAGCACTTTTCAAGGGAACTGTGAACGCAGCACAATTAACCAGCGGTATTTTCCACAATAACCACCCGTCTATCTTGGCTGCTATTGCCAAGAACTGGCCATGTTAATTCACGTACTTCAGCTCTTGGATTACTTGATAGAAATCTCCAAGTGAGTCTTGAAAATACATCACGTTCACCGAAACCAAACTCAATATAAAAGGTATTCTAAAGACTTTTTGCATGCCTTCGGATGACACAGCGGTTGTGTGCAGAAGCGTCGTAGATTTTTGTTAAATGGTGCTCGCCTTATATGGGCAAAGGTTTGGCATCACATGCTGCTGGATTGAGTCACTTGATCTCGTCATACTCCACGACACAGTGTACCACCCACATTCCGTCCGCATGAGCAACCACCAGGTGTTTACGAGTGCACCACGCACTTGAGGGGTGTTGCCCTGTCGTTTGGCAGCAAAAACCCGACGCCCGCGCGTCTTTGCACATTGACCATAGAAAACCTCACTTGTGACCTCAACCATCTGCGCAAGCAGGGCAGGTGCAGAGAAACGTTCCCAGATCTTAGAACTAGGCAATGGGCAAATTATACAGATCTGACGATCACTTCTCAACTGGACGGCATGACCGCCCCGCGCCTGAACCTTTCGGACGATCGTAAGCGCCACGTGTACATCATCGCGCGCCTCCTCAACGCCAGCGCAACCAAATCGGCGGTGCCAGCGAACCTCGTGGCCGACAAGCTGCTGCGTCTAGCCATCAAGATGGAGAAAAAGTTGTTCGAGGCGACGCGCGGACGGTCTCTCGGCGAAGACTCAATTCGCAATCACCTTCTATATCTCGCCCAGCGCGTCTGTAAAACATCAGCGAAGGCCCCGCGTGGTGTGCACGTCGTCGAGCTGTGAAAATCAACGACTATTTATCGCTTATTTAAGGGGCCACCCCTGAACCTGGAATAGCTTGACTTCTTGATGGGGAAGTGTGACATAGAGCTAGTTGCACGACTACGAAGAGTGCAATGTCAATGCAGGCTTATCACCTAAAACGGGCGACGGAAGCTTATGACAGCAACTAGATGAGGCCCATGCACTTGAGACTCGTGGGGCCTCCGAGATACCATTGTACGCACCTTCTTCGCTGCCGTCTTCGCATACAGCGCCCCCAAGGAACTTCACTCGAAGCCAGGCACTCTAGTTTTCTGTTGTTACGAACAAGGTATCTACATATGCGAGTGGGGCCACACCAGTGGTGCGGTGGGCTGTGCGAGGACAACTGCCGACTGCAGTCCGTACTTGCACAAATGAAGCTGCGAATGCTGTGATCTGTGATGTATATTCCTTCGTTTTCTGGTTTGGGCAAAAGTCACGCCCGCACCAATGCAAGCCACAGAAATCTTCTCTCCCATTATATGCAGGTACTTAAGTTGTTTTGTCGGCGCACGTGTCCCCTACAAGATGAGGTCGTGAAGAAACTTTGTACAGAGTTGCCCAGTGCCAAACCAGTTTGCCCATGCGTCATAGAGTGATGGCATTGTCATATGCGCCTGTAACGGGATTTGAGTTGCGGACTTGCAGTATGGCGGGGACACTGATCTGTTTTCTGGAGCAAAAACATGGGCTTGTGCATATCTATGCTGGGTGTTCAGCATACAAAATTCAAGAGACGTCGGGAACGCCAGGGGCTTCCAGCCCACTGAAAAACGCGCGCGCAGGTACCGTATGTAACACAGACACGCGCTCCTAAAAGCGTTGGGAACAGGGAACATGACACCATCACATTCGTTTGCCCTTTGAGCCACCAAACAATGATCCACCAGACTATCATGACGGACGATCGCAAGCGCCACGCGTATATCATCGCTCGTCTTCTCGAAAAGAGTGCGTTTAAGTCGTCCGGCGAGTCTTCACCCTCCTCCTTGCAAAAGCTTCATCGGCTCGCTTCTAAAATGGAGCAACAGCTCTTTAAAGCGACGCATGGTCGCTGGCTGGGCGAAGACGCGATTCGAAAGCATCTCGTTCTCCTCGCGACGCGTGCGCTCAAGTCCCAGTCGCGCCTCGTCAGGGTTTAACGTCACTTCCTATGTTGTCGCGTTAAACTATATATTTATTAATCAAAATTGCCTTCCAGTGTACAGTAATGTAGTTCCTGCGAAATCACAAAACAAATACAACGTAGTATTTGATAACAGTGCTCATACAAAAAGCTATTTGACAATAGTAGGCGGCAATCCGACGCTTCCTGTAGGTGTACGTCACTGCTCGGTGATTGTGCAGCTCGACAATCAAAGCGGTGGGACGCAACGTGTTGGCTTTACTACTTCCTCCCTCGGTCTCCATTTGTTCATCTTGCTGCCGTCGAGGTTGAAGTACTCGATGACTTGGTGGCTGCTTCAGTGAACGAGAAGGTTACTCGAGCTCCTTGACATGAGACTGGTCGAGAAAGGCTCAGAACTTGGATGAACGGATGAACTCTTTGTCATTAGTGAGTACGAGTGAAATATCAAACTTGGTGCTCCGAGGTTCTGGAGCAATGGGCAATCAATGACTTCTCAAGGGAAAGGCGAGCTCGCTTTCTAAACTTTAAAGACAATGAATATTGCTGTTCCTTCACCTCAGTTTTAAAAAAGGAGTGTGTAACTGATGCATGGCTTCGCTGTCGCGGGACATACTCACTTGCCATCCCTGTTTAGAATATTTGTACTGTTTCTCGCAGTTTTCTGGGGCTTTGTGGTGGCACTGGCCCTTCCGCTCGTTATACGACAGTCTGGCACGGAAGCGAATCGCGAAATGCCGTATTACGGCCTTGCAGTTGAAGTAACTTGGAGTCCCACACCCGCCGTGCTTTGCGCCTTGTCTGTACATCAGGCAATACTGCCGCCGCACATTATATTATGATGTTCTGACCGTGCCGTTTGAATCAAAGGGAGGATGAAATCACGTTATCATATTAACTAAATTCCGTGGCCAGTGTTTAGCAAAATACCTGATGAGTGTGCGATGTACTGCAATGTAGTAATGGAGTTGCCCTTCCATGTCATGCGACGCCATGGAAGCTTCTGCGTTAAAAGATCAGTTAACTCCAAGCAGCAACACCATAGTTCTACCAATAAACATGTATGTTCTGCTCCCAGAGGCGCACGAACCGTGTATGTTTTGCCTTGATGCTAGACGACGAGAATGATTTTCGATTTCTAACAACACTTTCAGTTATAAAACACGAGTGAAATGAATATCAGTGTTAAAAGTCCGATTTCTGGTTGTTCAAAAAGCCGCAATGGATACGAGAACTCTACATTCAGCGCCTTTTCGTTGTCAACGTGGATAATATTGTCCTCTGCGCCATTCTCGTGTCTTTAGTTCGTTAGGTAGAAAACCCTCAAGCAGACAGTGGTGTCATCCACCCCACCGTCACCACTTTTTTGCCCTAATTAAAATTGTTGCCACGAGGTTTCTTATCTCTTTGAGTCTATATAAGAATAAAAGAAGACGAGTTTAAGACATGCAACAGTACCGGGAAACTTGGTTTTGGACTTGAGTAAAAAACACGAAAACAATTTCGATGAAGGTAAAAAACTTGCACATTTTCTATTGGCTCTATATACACCATGACTTGGTTATCATTATTGATTCCACGCCATAATTACGACACGATTCAGCCATGCCCTTGCCGTACCCTCGCCCCAGTTTAACCGAGGATCGCAAGCGTCATGTCTACATAATTGCCCGCCTTCTCCACTCAAGCGCCACCAAGACGTCGCTTCCGGTGCAAATGGTCACTAAAAAATTGCTGGGGTTAGCGATGAAAATGGAGCAACAGCTATTCCTTATGACTCGGGGCCGCGCTCTGAGCGAAGAGTCTGTTCGACGACACCTGCTCTATCTCGCCAACCGCGTCTGCCGCACACGGCTGCAGCCCCGGAACAACGTCGTCAAGCTCTAAAATGACAATTAATTTATTTATGTGATGTCATTGGAAATTGGAAATTACCATCAACACGATACAAATATCAAATAATTCCGCGTTAGATGTTGCATTTCCGATCGGGTGGGCAGCGAACTTCGATATGCATATTTATCTTTGACCCATGCATGCCAGTGCTTCCTCAGACGAAGCAGCGCTGACGGTTTGCTGGGATATGAATACCATTTTCATCGGTGGGTGGTGTTGGTACGTATGAAGTACTCATTTGCATGGACATGATCTATGGGCACTTCGTGTCTCTCAGCATCAACGCGTCAGAAAGCCGACACGGACTTCAATGCCCACTGTCAACTTGGTCGTACAGTGATAGAGTATCGAGTGATCGCCGCCTCTTGTCGTTTGCAACCAAGTTCAACCGCGTGGCATCTTTGACCCATTCATAAAGACATGTCATGTGGAAAAAAACGCGAAACTGCCACCGGTGATATCGCTTTTATATTTCTATACAAAGAGCAAGATGATTTAATGGAAAAGAAGCAATCAGCTGCGAAAAAAACACGACCCGCGTGAAACTGGCGTAAAAAAACGGCCACGTGCACGTTTTTTATGGCAGCTGGCGACGGGCGGCAGCACGTCCAGTTTCCAATTTGAGTGTCACCTCCTCCACCATCACTTTCAAAATGCCCGTCATGATGCAACGCCCGAGCTTGACTGAGGACCGCAAGCGCCACATCTACATCATTGCGCGCCTCCTCCACTCGAGCGCGACCAAGTCAACACTTAACACCAATATCATCTCCAAGAAGGTGCTGCGCCTTGCCGCCAAGATGGAGCAGCAGCTGTACGAAACCACTTACGGCCGTGCGTTGAGCGACGAATCAATCCGATACCACCTCAAGTACCTTGCAGGCCGTGCCTGCAGTGCTCGGTTGCAGCCGCCCCCGAGCCGTGTCTTTCAGTTTTAAGCCCCCCACGTCTATTTATTTAAGCTTAAGTCACGTATCTCACTAGTCAATCATGTATTTAGCAATGTGGAAGCCGATGGATCAGCACTGTCGTGGTATCCGACGTTGTTATCGGGTGCAAACGAAACGATGGTGTCAAGCAGTTTAATCGCACTAAAAGCTGTACCCCGCCATGCGAAGGAAAGCTTTCGATATACTTTGAAATTATGTACCGGGTAGCTCAAGTCCTCACAAGCAGAATTGCTGGCATAAACAAACAAAAATGCCCTTGGCATCAGAGGAGAGCAGATCGTAGGCCGTCGGAATCATTTGAGTGCGACGGAATCGTGGTCAGTAGGGTAGTTGGCATGAATGGTCTTGTAGATGTTGAGCAAGTTGGTTCCCGCCGTGATCGGGGAGTACTACGACATTATCGTGACAACCTGTTCGGGTCTTGAGTAGAGTACCTTGGCCGGGTTGGAAGCTGACACACACGACGGTAGACAAGCAACGGTGCAATCAAAATTGGGCTCAAAGAAGAACGGAATCGAGTACCGTTCGCGCCCTGTGGTGTTAACTACGCGGTGACGCGTGGACCGAAATAAGCCGTTGGTCCACCGCTCTACGCAATTGGCTTCGTCGCTGAGATCCCCGATTGCTGGTGTTTACCCGCAAGGTCACCGACATTGACAATGAACGCATTTTCGACACGTGGTACGTCGACCCAGTCGCCCCGATAGTCGATTTGCAAGCCGGGTTCCTCGTCCGTCGAGAGCAGCGTTAGCAAGCCGAAATCGGAGTGTGCACCGCACGCAATGACACCAGCGGCCAAATCGGATGGTTCGGCATTGTAACGCAGCATGCGCAGCACAGCCATGGGGCTAGGATGATACTTGAGTGAGCCATTCATGATGCATACAAATGAAATGGAATCATGTCCAGTGTATGCAAGGAATCGAAGCTAATACGAGGAGGTAAAACGCACCGGTCAAACATGCCAGGGGCGTCGAAAGCTCCTGGACTCCCAGCTGCAGCCGCGAAAAGGTGGGCGACATGAAGACCTACATGACTCATTGCGTTGAAGTAGGCTGTTGTGATGGGGTGAAATGTCGGGAGAACTGCCGGGTCTGGAAAGACATTTGTCGTGTCGTGCAGAGGCAAATGCGCCTCGTCCGGCAGCGAATCTCGGCAGACGTGGTAAGCTTCTTTTGTATCTCCTTTGGACTGGTTCTCGGGGTCCAATGTTTCTTCATACAAGGGCGCCCAGCCTCGCATGTTTTTGTCGGCCGTTGCCTTGGCTTTCTCTGCTGGTGGGAGGTGAAAGAAGCGATGCATCTCGCGGTACACAGCTTGCTGCAACGGCCGCGGCACGCCATGGCCCCGAAGGTAGAAGAAGCCAACCTCCATACACGCCTGAAGCAAAGCATTAGCAGGAAAATAATGGGGTGCGGACCTGACGCAGTTGCTGCGCCGCCTGCGGGCTGTAGCAGTCGACGATGGGCATTCGCATCCTGGAAGATTTCACAATAAGCGTCGGATTGGCTATAATCCTGTGTTAATTGACCAATCCAGTATCAGGAAGCTGGCCGTCTTCAACCACCGTCATCCAAGTTTGCACTTTAAATCATCTGCCGCAATATGCATGCTTCCATTATTGCTTGTCGATCTATTAATCTTGTGCTGAGCAATGCACACCAGTTAGTTTCTCCGCCACGACTCCAGGCGACAAGATCGAGGCAAATATGGGCCGCGTCAATCTCTAAGCGGTGTTCCTCCTAGCGGAATATCACTAGAACAGTATACTCGCAGTCGTCAAATAGAACCATATACTTATTTAGTTTACATATAAACACTTACGTCCAAGAGGCAAGCTTAATAAGCGTTTTGTCCACGCGGCCGTCTTTATCATACATTGCTCAAGCCAGTTCCAACGGGTCTGCACCACTGCAGCTAAGACGTTGCCTAGAAATTAGCATTACCTTTTTGAAGGGCCCACAGACCAATTTGAGGCGCGAAATGCAGTTGAAAATGTGTGGGTTGGCCTCTGCAAGAAACTGTACGTCCCATAAGATAAACGCGGTGTCTCCGAAGAACGGCCACCCGGCGCGAACGCTGCCTGGTTGTGGAAAACACCGTTGGATGCCATCGTCAATACACTTGGAATGTCCGTTCCAGGCGTTCACCTCGACGTTCACGTGCGGCCGGCCCTTCTGCGCGGCGCCGGCGTCGCGCTGCCTGGTGGACACCAACTGCTCAATCATCAAGGCTTACCCGATGGCCGGCCTCTGTTGATACATGCTGGCTTCGCGATGACTCCCGTCATGTGGTCGTCTAAAGCGCGCCAAGATTTAAAACGTGTATAAAACACAAGCCATGACCTCATCGTTGGAACTTTCGTAAAGAATTGAAGTCATTGTGTTTTAAACCATGTAGCAAAGGTGCTCGGTAGGACTCATTTAAATTGTTACTTTGTGGCCAATCAGGAACGTTGATGTGGAATTGGTGCGATTTCATTGGTTCATTTGTGCTTCGAGTGATTTTAAATATCCTGCTTGAAAAACGCGGGATAATTCGACTTGTAAATTGTATGCTGGGTTTGAAACGGGAGCATAATTTTATTCGAGAACCAAACGCACGGCTTTCGAGTGCTAGCAGTCAGCAATTCGACGCGACGGGCAGCAGCATGGTGGTCGAGGTCGAGCGGAAGCGCAAGCGCGGGGCCCTGGAAGACATCAGCAACATGCAGGGTCGCCCGACGCTGCGCATGAACACCCGCATGAAGACCGAGGCGGGTGACCATTCCGCTCGGGTCAAAGTGGAGGCGCGGATCAAGGTTGCTGACGTGGAGACGCAATCCACTCAACCTAGCCAAGAGATGAGCTGTCATCCAGTGCCAGCCAAGAAGATGAAGCTCGAGCACGACAGCAAGCTGCGCCGATCACAGCGTTTGCCGTCTCCCCCAGTGGAGGAATTGCCGCATCATGAACGGCAGCGCCTCTTTGACATCAAGATGAGCGCGTCGAGTAAGCTGCAGCTTATTAGATTGATGCCAGAGGAATCTTATAGACTCGGAATTCGAGTTGAACGACTACATGGACCAGGTTACCATGATTGATAGCAAGGTCGACGATGCGCTCGCACGTGAAATTGATGCGTACCACCGCAAGCACGAAGAAAAGTACCGACTTGTGACCAACTATATCCAAGAAGGTTCCCGTGAACTCACGGCACGCATGCGAATGATCCTCATGGACTGGCTCGTCGAGGTCGGTGAAGAGTACAAGATTTCGCCCAAGGCGCTCCACTTGGCCATCAGTCTCGTTGACCGATGCCTCGCAGCTATGACCATTCCCCGCGGCGAACTTCAGCTAATGGGCTGCGCGTGCATGATGACTGCGTGCAAGTATGAAGAGGTTCAGTGCCCAACCATCGAAGACTTTGTCTACATCTCGGACCACACGTACACTGGCGAGCGTATGCTTGAAATGGAAAGCAAGGTCCTCGAAGCCCTCGAGTTCCGGATAAGCTCGACGCACGTATATCATTTCCTCGAGCGCTTTGTCCTCGCCGGCTGCACCACCGACGTCCAAAACCACTTCGCACACGTACGTACTTCATCTGGTTGTGAAACGCCAACTCACATGACCTCGCAGTACATTACCGAACTCGCGTTGCTTGACTACGTCATCGTTCAAAGCTACGCCCCATCCGTGATTGCCGCGGCAGCCGTCTATTTAAGCCGCGTCGTGACCAACGAGCAAAATGTCTGGGTACGTCTTGACCGTTGACAGCTGCAATTTACATCAACCTTGTGCAGACACCAACACTGCACTACTACACCAAGTACAACGCTGTCCAAGTCCTCGATTGCGTCAAGCTTCTGCATAAAGCGCATGCGCAAGAGTACGACGTATTACAGACCGATGCCAACAAGACCAAAGCTATCACGGACAAGTACATGTCTCGAAAGCATTTTCGTGTCTGCAAGCTTGCGCCGCTTGCACCCGCAGCCTAGTTCTCCTTAATTTAATCAACGTACACCAGCTACATCACCTACCTCCAATCATCACCACCCTGCTGGAGCCCGTGAATTTAAAAGGTGGCCAACTAGCTCCTCCCTGCATTCCTAGCAGCCCACTCATAACCCATTATCGCATCGTCTACGGCCATCAGAGCTTGTACAAAGTCAAGAAAACATACATCAAGCGATCTAGGTAGCTAGCCTTGGATGGATTCAAGCGTCCGCTGGAGCAATTCCGTTGACGTCCGCGTCGCATTGAGCACCAAGTAATCTTCGCCATCATCCAGCACGACTTTGTCGAACCCGGCTTGCGACAAGAGGCCCATGGCAGCCGGCACGCTCGCGATCTTGGCTTGGATCTGCGCGTTGTTCAGGCGCAACTTTTGATACTTGACATCATCGGGGTTCGAGAGGATGTTCTCGAGGAGCTTCACGAGCGTCGACTGCGTCGCGGCAGGCAAGGGCTTCGCTGTGGAACTTGGCATTTTGGGCGGCGACGGCTTGGCTTCTGTTGTTACGCCTCTGGCTTCTGTCGAGCTGCTGATCGTCGCTTGGTACCTACGCAGGAGTGAGCTCCCGAGGGAAAACTGCGTCGTACGGGTTGAAGCCGCTTTCGGCTATCTTCAGCTGCTCTAGTGCTTTGGCTTGCTCGAACACCTCCGATCGCACAGCACTATACGAGTCAAATGAGTCCCACGAGATCAAGCCAACGCGAGCATACTCGTCTTCGTCCTCATCTCCATCCTTCTCCACGCTAACGGTCGTACGCTTCTTGGGAGCAGGTACCTCTCGCCGCTCCGCCGCGGCCGCCTACGCTCTCCACGCTTCATTGCCGCCCTCAATCGCACAGCAAACCTGCTGCTGCCGTCGCAGCGCCCTCTCTTCGTCCGTCATTTTACCGTTGCGCAGCTAGAGAGATGCGCGTGAGTACCTCATGATACAAATAGGCGAACAGGAGCTGGCGCCGGTGGCGGTGCCGCAGCGGCCGTCGGCGCAGGTGCATCCTGAAGCGAGTAGCCCGTGCCCTTGAAGGTCTGCTTCTTGATCTTGGACTCTTGCTGGTGCTTGGCCACCTTCTCCGAGACCTTCTGCTTGGTCTTCTTAAGCCACTCCATGATGCGATTTGTCACGACATGCAATCCGCACTACGCGATACAAGCTCCCTAGTTCTTGTATCGAGGTTGACCAAAGTTGAAGTTAAAACGGCCTCGGAATCTTCGGCGGTCGGCCGACCAGCAGCCTCGATGGCCCCAACAAGAAGCGCGGCAACGCCGGCGCAGCGGCTGTCGGGTTCCAAAGGCAAGGAGTGCTGATCCGCCCCCCGCCCTATCTCCTCCCGTCAAGGTAAACCCGGAAATGGCTTCCATTTTCCATCTTGCAACACCGATCTTTACACGTAGCGTGTCTGGTGTAGTGGAGCGAGTGGCCCTCACGACGCTCTCGGCGTCTTGTTAACGTCGCCACCCTTGAATCTGCCCGACGACTGGCATGATGTTCATCCTGGCCCTCGGAACATTGGGCGACTGCAACGCTCGCCACCGGCCGCACCTATGTATAGTATCAATCTCCTCTGATTTGCCGATTGCAATGCACACTTGGCCATTCACCCATGATGCAACCGGCCGACAAAGAAGCGCTTGACGCGCCCCACGACGACGACTACCCCGAACTCGAACGTGCTCACGGCGTCGACCACAACGGTGTGCCCCTCGGCATGTGGCGCGAGAGTCTCTGGGGCTGCTGTGGCTCCTTCTACCCGAACGGTACGGTGGCACTTGTCCGTGGCGCTTATGATCTCTGCCAGCGCTCATGAGCCTTGTGTGCCCGTGCGTTGCCGTCGCCCAGATTTGCCACCGCCTTGGCTTTGCCTCGTACCGAGTGCTACTCGCGGTCTTCGGCGGCACCTACTGCCTCCTCGTACTCTGCTCGCTTTTGCCCCAAACCGGCAGCCATGTAGTCGCTGTGCTCCTGGCGCTCGGGCTCTGGATTAACCTCTACCGACTGCGCGCGCGGCTGCGGCTTTTCTTCCACGTCCCTGGCTCGGTTCGCGCGCTTCTCGAGTTCCCGGTAGCTGACACCGTCATAGATGCTTGGCGACGGCTGTTCAACGCTCTTGTGCCACCCGTGCGCGATTGCTCAGCTAGCCGCGCACATCAACTCGTTCGACCGTGGGACTTGCTCCTTTCGGGCCAAGTCCGTCCTCCCAGGATACCACATCTAGCCGCTAGCAAATGTCGCCTTTCGGGCTGCAACCTGGGGGCCAAAATGGATTACACCAATACTTTAACTTGGAAGAGCTTGGCTGGGTCTGTCGACGACGCGGCTGTTTGCCGCCGCGGTGGGGCCACGGCGTCGTCAACGTCCCAGTTGTACTTGCCACTCGTTTGAATGACTCGGCGGTTGTGTTCGTTTTCATCGACGGAGCTTAGTGGCGACACGGCCGGCGCCAGAAGGGACTTCGTGGGCGCTTTGGTCGCTGTCTCGAGAGGCACGTCGATCGGAATAAAGGTGCTATCGCAGCAGAGCGATTGCTCCAGAGGATTGTCTTGGACGTCGTCGGCAGTATCGGTGGCAACGTGGTCGTCGAAGAAGCGCCTTCGCGGCGCCACCAGTGGCGTCGTGGTGCTGCGGGCTTTGGAAGCGTCGCGGGTGGAGCGGTACGGCGACCACTGCGGCGACTGCGACGCCGTCGGTGAGAGCGTGTGGGCATCGAATTGCGCCCATGGCCGCGCCGGCGACTGGGTGAACGAATTCGTTGGAGTTGGGGGCGGCAGCGTGCGTTGCAGCTCCAGGAAGCGCGCCGTTTCCTCTGCGAGCCGCTGGCGCTCGAGGGCGATGACCTCTACGGGCAACAAGGTGAGTCATGCCATTCCGCGTGCTCCGAATGTACCTCGCTCTTGGCGGAGCTGCAGGCGCTCAAAGCGAATCTCATCGAGCAATGCTTGAACTTGCGACAGCATTTCGCGTGAGTGCTCGTGGGATGGACGCGGCGAAGGGGTCTGTGGGCGCGCTGACGACGCGTAACTCGGCCGGTAGGGAGAAGGCGGCTGGTACTCCGTCGGCGGCATGTATGCCGGACGACGAGGTGATGACGGCTGGTACTCCGTCGGCGGCATGTATGCCGGACGTCGCGGTGATGATGGCTGGGTGGGCGCTGGGGGTGGCATCGTCTGGATGGTCAGCTTAGTGCGAGTCGGGGCCTCAGGAAGCGGGGCGGGCAGCGCGATGGCTCCTCCAGCAGACTGAAAGCGCGCACCGGGCATGAATTTTGGGGCAGGCGGCCGCAGCGTTGCGACGTGGCCGAGCTTCTGCTGCGCTCGAACGTGCTGCTCTTGATTGTACCGGAGCTCTAACCTGGAGTTCTGACACTGTAGTCTGTAGGGGGTCGTATGTTACCCTCTGCGGCAATAGGGGCCTCCTCGCGTTTGCGCGCTGCTTCTTCTTTCGCCTTGCGAGCATTCTTCTCCTCCATTTGCTCGTCCAGCATCTGTCGCAGAGTCGAGTCCAAGCAGCGTTGACGCCACCAAACGTACCTGGCGGAAACGCAACTTGTCCTGCTGCCGCTGCATGCGCTCGATGCGTTCATCCGGTTCGTGTAGCTGAAATCGACGCACAGATGACGACGATGGCCGTCGCGTTCCATCCCCGTCGTCGTACACGGGCGACGCCGAGCGCCGCGTCTGAGCTGATGAGCGTCTCGGTGGGGTCTTCTCTTCCTCGGCAGTGTAGGCACCGTATTCACGACCAGAGATCCATGGGGACGGGTCTCTGCGGTCCGTCCACGGGCTTCCGCGGTCCTCGGTCGCCATCGTTCCCGCCGGTCGCGTGCAAATGCGAATTTCGCTGTCCGGATGCGAATCTTTCGAATATCCGATTTTATATGAGATTTTGTATCCTGAAAACGTAGCGGCGGTAAGTTATCCGGAGGCCTCCGACGTTAAAGATGTATTTAAGCGTAGTACGTTAAAAGCATTTAACGGAGTCGAATCTCAATCTCAGATTGCAGTTCGATCGTATCGGTCATCTTCGTTGGAGAAGCAACTTTATCTTTATGAGCATTCGTGTAGAATACGCTAGAGTTAAGTGTGCAGCGAAACGAATCCAAAGGCCGTATCCGCAAGCAACCACCGTGTTGCTAAGAAGAAATGACTTCCAGCATCCCACATTATCGACCTCCATCCAACAGCGGAGAAGGAATGATCCATGCTACATGACCGCAAGCAGTTAGTTGTGGTCAAATGACACATTTTTCAAATCTGTAGTGCGCAGCAAGTGTCGAACACTATGCAGCTCTAAGCTCGGTATGCTTAGACAACGAAATAAGCACTCGTCAATACTATCTTGGTACCTCCCTAGTCCTCCGAGTTGAACGCGAGGAGTGCTGGCGGATCTCGAATGATGATAAGCCCAGGGTGGGAAGCTTGCTTTTCGGAGTCTTTCTTTGGCGCTCTACCTACGTATCGAGACGAACGCATTGCTCACTCAATTGCAACTCTGCTGTGTGAAGCTAGGTTTAAGGCGAGGTTTAATAGTCACGTTAAACTGTTTTACGCGATTGAAGTTAAAGGGGTTGTCGTCTTGGAGAGACCAGCACAGCTCATGGAGCCGACATTCCCGCCTCTCTCGCGGCTCTTCGTTGTCTGCGGGCGAACCTTGGACGCCGATGGGCTTGAGACCATCTTCTCAGCGTACGGCAGCGTCGTCTCCGTGCGCGTCGCCGTTGACCGTTCACACAAGTCACGGGTCTGGACCTGCCGAACGGTGCCTACGAGCTGACGGTGGTACTTAGGGCTTTGCCTTTGTCCAGTATGAGCAAGCAACCGATGCAGCGCGGGCCATTGAAGCTCTGCATGGTCAAATCGTGGAGGACCAGCTCTTCAAGGTTAGCATTGCCCACGCGTCAGCGGCTCCGCGTAAAGCCACGCTTACTCGGAAGCACGCGTCGGACGACTTCGACAACCACCACGGCAAACGTGCGCGCGACGACAAGGGAGCCAGTGAACAGCACGCCAAGAGATGCATGGTTCCTGCTCCAGCGCCTGCTGTCGATGTCATCGTTGCCAGCGTCCTCAATGAAATGATCGATGCCATCCAAGCCGAGGCCCCAGCTCTCACCAAATCCATCGTCAAGCGTAAGTGCTTTGGGCAAGAATCGACCCGCTTCAAGCAGCCCAAGAGAGCAACGGAGACGCCTCCCGCCCGGGCAAAGGTACCGTGACCGCGCGAGCACACTTGCATCACACTGTAGGAGCCACGGAAGCGCAAGGACGACGACGAAGCCAGTCTCCGCGCGCAGCTCAAACGTGCAAACCTTGACGCCGATACGCCACCGCCTGCGACCAAGCGGCCTGAAAAGAAGCGACTTGCCCCCAAGGCGACTACGCCCCCTCGCTCCAAACTGTTCGTCACAAGCCTTGTCGAGGTAAGCCACCCTTCCTAACGCCCCACGGACGAACCGAGTAGTACACCCACCAAGAGCTCGATGCTCTATTTCGCGTCTATGGTGACTTGGAAGCGGTGACGCTCGTGCCATGCCAAGGGAAGCTGCGCACGATGGCGTACGTCAAGTACGCCAAGGCAAGTGAATGCACCGCGATTTTGACATGACTGACGTTCTGCGTAGGCAGCGACGGCGCTGGCGGCCTTGGAGTCTCTCATGGAGGACCCATCGCTCATCACGGTACCAGTACTCATCTTTAAGCCGTTTCCGAGCCCAACTTGCAGGTGGCCATGGCCGATGATCCTCCAGCGCGACCAGTCGTCCCTCAGCCAGACCACTACTTCATGCCGCCGTTGGCTGCGTTTGGCGCCCTTTCAGCTCAC